>JAGKPY010000093.1:0-95995 GCA_022609225.1 Boeremia lycopersici
ATAAGGTATGTTAGTTTATTAAGTAGTTATAGATTATACTTAGAGAATTTTCTAAAGTAGGCAGAAAAGTATAGAGTTTAGGGTATACAATTAATTTGTCTGTCTTAGCTATAACTTATAGCAAAGAAGCTATCTAATCTTAGATCCTCTAAGTGAAATTGCTAGGCTATATAAAATAGTGATAACCAGCTAGGTATCTATAGAGAATGCTAAAAGAAGTTATAATGCTTGTATTATCCTGCTAGAGACACAGCAACCTTTATAGAACCCTCTAGGCTGTATAATATAGTGGTAGACGGCTAGAGGTCTATAGAAAATGCTAAAGAAAATTATAAAACCTATATTATCTGCTTATAATCAAAAACTAAACTTTTCCTACTATCTAATAACCTAGAAACCTTGTCTTCTACCTAGAGAACACTACCTAAAGCTATATTATACAACTAGTTAAGAGCATAAGCAGCCTTAGAATTATTACTCTAAGTATCTAAGTCTACTATGTCCTTCTCCTTGTTATCTATAGGCTCTATAACGCTAATAAGCGTATTATACCTTAATAATAACTTCTTAAACCTATTCTACTGCTAAGGGTTATTTAGTACTGCGCAAAGTTAGCAATAACCTATATAACATAGATAGGAAAGTAATAAGGAAGCGTATAATACGTACAAAGGATGTTGCTTATCTTGTCTTCTACCTTATTAAACTTAGTAAGCCTAGCAAGATAACTAGTACTGCTAAGAGACTAGTAGGATATAGTAGTTAGTAATAGAATTATATAATCTAGGTTAAACTTATAGTCTTTACATTAAACTTGCTAAAAAACAGCTTAAACATCTAGAGTTGCTTGTGCTTCTACTTTCCTACGCTAAAACTAGAGCTAGGCTAGTATAGATAGTTCTTTATTGTCTTCCTAGGCGTATAATCTAGGTTCTTAACGTTGTAGATCTTGTTCTCTACTTTAGCCTCCTTCTAAGGCTGTATTACATAACCCTATTAGCAAAATCACCCTAGATATATAGCTTACTTATAAAGTAAACGCCCTTTGCTACGCAGTAGCCTTTAAGGATTGCAGCCTATAGGTCCTATTAGCTAGTAAGTAGTATATTATAATTAAAAACGTACCCTATATAGGTAACTATAAGGTATAAGTTGCTTAGCCTTAGTACTATTAGAAGGAACCTTAGGTATAGCCTATACGCGCATAAGTTATAAGCTAGAGAAGGCCTATAGTTATTACTTATAGCACTAGTCTTGTGGTAGAAGAAGTAACAGGCAGCACTACCACCCTTATAGAAGAAACTATTGCTATAAGCATCTTATTAGTAATATATAGGGCAACAGCTATAAGCTAGTATAATCTAGATTAGGCAAAACTAGAAATTCTAAAGTAAAGCAAGGAGGGCTAGTTATAAGATCTAATCTAGATAGAGGGTAGTGCTAAGGCATATAGAGTTAAGGATAATAGGACCTAGGTAATATAGGAGGAAATTAAGACTAAGAACTACTATAGGTAGAGGGGGGTAGGATTAGATATTAATATGCAAAAATTTAGTATAGTAGTATTATACTAAATCTAGATGTAGGTCTAGAGAGCCTATAACTAAGATTAGTAATAGAACTATATTATATAGGCCTATACCTACATTCTTAAGCAGCTTGTCCTAGTAGATTGTGTAGATATGCTTAGCCTTATAGTATTCCTTAGGAGTTGCGTAGTCCTTAACTTTTCCCCTTAGGAGAACTAGAACGTTGCAAACCTTCTTAGAAGTAGAGGTCCTAGGTAGGGTTAGCACTATATAATATAGGTAGGATGCGTAGGGGACACTATATCTTATAACAATAAACTTACCTAGGGCAGGGCTCCTTAGGCTCCTTAGATTTACCTTTTAAACTAGATGCTACAGTCCTATAAGGGCTATTGTGTAGTACCTTACTAATGCTGCTAGCCTTACGTTGTATAGGATAGGGCGTCTTCTTCTTCTTCTTAGTTAGTGTAGTAGGCGCTATTATATAATCTAAAGCTAAGTTTTTAGTTACTATATAAAATAAGGCAGGTTATAGACTATATAGGCACAGCGCAAGAAGTAGTAGAAGGTATAGTAGTTAAGGCTAAAACATAGTAGATATTATGTTAGGGCTTATATAATATGTTTTCCTAGGTTAACTACTATAGTAGGATATAGCTAAAAGTGGCTGTGTAGTGGTAGGTTGCAGGTAAGGAAGGCTCTAAGGCTGTAAGTTATAAGGGAAGCTTAATATTATGCTGCTAAAACACGTAAGTTATAGGCCACGCTTAGAAGTTATAGTGGAAAAGAGTAGCCTACCTTAATTATAGTTAGTAGGGTAGAGGAAAGACGGAGGATCGCGACCCTAGTATTTTACTAGGGTCGGCGCTAAACTAGCGCCACACTAGCGCCTTACTAGCGTAACTAGCGCCTCTGGAACGTTACTGCGCACCGAGAATGTGCGCAGTGACTCACAGTGCTGGCGGAAGTGGAGCCCAGCTCGAGCACGGTGAGAATTGCTTTACAGGCTAAAGCTGGGTAGTCGGTTATCGTAATAGACGTAACGGGCCAACAAATCCATAATGCGTCCCATGATGCGTGCCAGTAGGGCTGGGGGAGAGGCCGCATTGGGTCCTCGTCCCACAGGTTCTTACTTTTGATGGTGGTGTTGGTGGCCGCGCTACGCGAGCACGCTAAGTCCGAGCGAACGCCACTGCACGAGTAACCTCAGACTCACGGAGACATCTTGAAAGTCGTCTGAGTCAGCAACTCTGTCGCGAAAGACGCAAAGCCCGGCTTAGAGCGCACTGAAGTACAGCGACGATGTGGTCTCGAGCCAATACGAAGTAATGACCGCCCATTACCGAATGAGTCTATTGCTGCGAGGCAATCCTGCATGAGCTCTTCGCCCTCTCACAGTCCGAGTGATGCAATGTTTTGTGGGTTGAGCCTTTTGATTCGTAGTCTCAATGGGCCGATTCGAAGGAATGATGCGGGCTTGATGGCTTCGATCACTTCGTCTTCACATCCAGTTGGTGTGTGTAACAATGGCATTCATGAATCACAATATCCATCTCTGGACGTGCGCACATTCCTTCTGACCTGGTAGTCGGTTCTTATGTCGTGCAGCACAGTGGAGGAGCAGAATGTGTTGCGTCGTTTGACGGAGAAGTCAAGCCTGTAAGGCGGAAGGTGTGAAGCGTGAAGCCAAGGTTGTACAGAGCTCGAACGCCACGGCTGGTGGAGAAAAGGGTGGGGGACTACTGGCTATGAGTGCACGGTCTTGCAAGGCCAGGCTGAGCCACAGGCTCCTTGGACGGCAGCTCGATCAACGCATCGAAACAAGGCCAGTATGTCCCAAATCGTAGTTTGCATGTGTCTCATGCAAGAACGCAAGTGTCTCAATCAAGATGAAACATAAGATGTGCATGTCGTGCTTCCTCCGTGGCAGTCACCACGTCCAAGGAACGTGGAGCAAGCTCGGGGGGAGAGTTGAGTGCGTTGAACACGATAACGGTCATTGGAGGTGCCACGACGCAGGATGCGCATTGATGGAAGCTGATGAGTGACGGCAGAGTGACGGCAGAGTGTTGAATGCTTCGATAAGGTCTTTAGAAGCATGAACACCATTCGATGCTATGCGTTTCTTCACCGGAATCTTTAGCGGTAGCGGGGTAGGTATCAAATGCAGAAGTTCGTCAGCGCGCGTGATGAGGGGAAGTCTCGGAACGAGGCGAGATGGTTACACCGGGTACAGCTGTCTCCATGTCGTTGGCCGACAGGCGGACGTTGTGCGCTAGTGGTGGCAGTCGGTCGACGGCCATGATTCGCGGCGACGATACGGGCAGTCGTCAGCCTCGACGCTGGATGATGGAACGGACCCGTGTGGCAAAGGACGCATCTTCCGTGTCGCTGCGACATTAATGAAGTGTTGCGAAATTGAGAGTGCTGTGTTGTTCCTGCATGGCAGACGCGAACTGACGTGGCTAGCCCCGGCTGGAGGAGCACGGCCGGCACAAAGGATGCAACTGAGGTCATAGCAGGGTGCAGAGCAGCGAGAGGAGCAGCAGAGCGAAGCTAGGAACGCGTGGTCCTGCCATGGTTCGCTGTGTGGAACGTGGGGAGACTTGTTGAAGAAGCAGACGCCGTGCAGGCTACTGGACAGATACAGGGTGCTGGAGCTGGAAGGGCACGGATCCGCGGCGCTAGCGGCAAAGCGGCTTAGCTGCCGCAGCTAGTGCGCGCTACCAGACCTCTTGTGTGCTGGCGATGGAGTGCCGTGAGGTGAGAGCCTCCACAGAGCGGTGAGGGCGCCCCGAGCACAGGAGTGGGCAGCAGCGTGCATGCGACGAGCGGGCAATCCCGGCTCCTGCTCGTCACTCGCGGCACTCGCTGACCAGATGGGTCGCTGCTGCAGGCGTGTCTGAGACGTTCGCACATCAGCGGAGGCCGCGGCGCAGGCCCAATGGCGACGACGGGCGTGCGTGGTAGGGCAGACGAGTTATTATTACGCACATGGAAGACGGCGGTGGTTGCAAGGGCGCGCCTGGCGAGGGCCGTGCGCGGGTTGCATCACAGGCTCAGCGCAGACGAGCGAAATGTCCGTGGACGAGCGGGCAAGCGGTCGTCGCGCGCGAGGAATGCTGCCAGCGCTGGTGACACCAGGCGCGGCGGGCAGAGGGGCAGTGGGAGTGGGCAGTGGCAGTGGCAGTGGCAGTGGCAGTGGCAGTGGCAGTGGCAGTGGCAGTGGGCACCAGGGCACCCGGCTGCGGTGCGCGCCCAACGACGATTAGACGCAGCGTGCATGAGAGGCTGGCTGCGGCCCTAGCACGACAGGGCGGCTGGGCCGTTTTGAATTTTTGCTGGCGGGGATGCGTTGCAGGCTTGCAGCAGCGATGCCCGAGTGCGCCTGCATGCATGCCTGCAGCCCTCACTCGCCCAGACACGCCCGGCGTCGTCCTCGTCCTCGTCCTCGTCCTCACCCGCGCTCCCTCGCTCCCTCGCTCCCCGCTCCTCTCTCCTCCTCGCCCGCCGCCTACATGAGCCCGTAGCAAGCAGCCTGGTGCAAACATGCGCACGCTGCGCCCGCTGCCCGCCGCCTAACTGTCGCCGTCGCCGTCGCCGCCGCCCGTCCCATATAGCCGCCGCCCGCCCGCCGATGCTGCGACGCTCCCAGCGCGCTGAGCCCCCGCCCGGCATGGCCAGCTCGAAGCCGCACCAGGCCACCGTCGAGGACTACTTCTCCGACGACGGCACCGGCCACCCCGCCATTGAGCCCTTCACCCCCGAGCCGTCGCCCGGCAAGGCCAACGTGCGCACCAAGCGCTCCAACCCGGACCACCTGGGCACCGACAAGCCGCCCGCCCGGCCCAGCACCTGCGACGTCAAGAGCGACTCTGGGTATTCGAGCCTGTCCGTCGCCGGCATGAGTAGCGCTGATTCGGCCGCAAGTGCTGCCTCGTCCCAGCGAAGCCCGCCCGTCGCGGCGCCGTCGCCCACGCCCACGCCCGCCCAGAAGCACGCCCGCCCGCCGCCCTCCCGCCAGCCGAGCACCCAGAGCGCCCAGGGCCCGCAGCCCGCGTCGCGGCACCCGCTGTCGCGCCGGGAGTCGCACTCCTCGCGCCGCCCGCCCACTGAGCGCCGGCCCACCGGCCCACCACCGCCGCCCGCCGCGCCCAGGCGCAGAGACAGCCGCAATGTCGACGAGTGCACCAAGCCGGGCTGCAAGTGCGCCGACGCCGCCGAGCCGCGCCCGCGCCCGTCGCGCCGCCAGTCCATGCTGCACGCGCCCCAGCCCGCCGACTCGGCCCCGGACGTCTCCTACGCGCACGTCTACGACACGCGCTCGCACGTCTCAGACCCGGCCTCGTCGGCGCCGTACCAGGCCTCCTCGCCAAGGGAGCGCCGCCCGCCCGTCTACCCCTCACCGCAGGGCGGGCCTGTCATCCAGCCTTCCATATCTCGCCGTCTGTCCATGAACAACCGCCCGGCACGGCCCACCAGCTACCACGGAGACCCCAACTACAACTGGTCACCACCCGTCATGCCCCAGCCCCACCCAGGCTCGCCGTACGAGCATGGCCCGCCGCTCTCGAGATCAGCTTATGGCAACATGCCGTACCCTCCGCAACAATTGAACCCGCACATGCCTCCGTATCCAGGCCCATCGCCCGCTGCCTTCTACCAGGCAAAGCAGATGCAGCCCCCGCGCGAACCACAGCATCTCCAGACGCAGGGACTTGGCCAGCCACCTGGTTATGGCTATCCTGCTCAATCGCCTGTCGTGCAAGTAGGGCGTTCCGATCGAAATCTGCCGTCGGCTAGATACCATGCCAACTCTCTGCCCTCGCGACCGGCCCCACGTCCGCAGCAGCGCATCGACTATCGCGACCAAGAACAGGAAGATCTCGAGTCTGGCTCCGAGTCTGAGACCGAGTCTGACGAAGAGCCAGAGTATCAGTACCAGAGACCCCAAAAAGGTGCACCCTCACGTCCAAGTCTTCGCCATGCAAAGACGACTCCTGCTCCTCCTCCTCCTGAGATCAGACGCCCGCAGACCATCATCATCCCTGAGCCACGTAGCCCTCGGGTCCATGACCGCGGCTACGACTCGCGTCCTGCACGCCGTACCTCGATGAGCAGACCACCACTGGTCCCTTCCATCAAGGCCAAGTCAACCTATGAAACCCCATATGCCCGTACCATCGTCGAGGGACCAAAGTCGTCTCGTCGCGAGTCTTTGCACGCCTACGACAGAACGTTCAAAGAACATCGCGCACGACAGGAGTACAACGAGCCTGCACGGTCCAAGCGGTCTTCGCGAGTCTACGACAATGTCGTTGTTGGCCATGACTACGAGCGGGATTACCGCGACGACGAGGAAGAAGCCGGGCCTGTCGCCCGCATCCCTCGCCGTCGCCGTGATACCGACGCTGAGACTCGCCGAAAACCCCAACGTCCCGTGGAAGTCAGACAGGCAGATGCCGAGGACTACATTAATGCGAGGCGTGGTGATCGCGAGACACTGGCAGATCAGAGCTATGAGATCGCCAAGATAAGGTCATCACGGGCGTCCGGAGGACCGTCTGAGGCCGAGTCTTCCCGCAGCAGGGGTAGTGACAACAACGGCGAGATTCGCCTTCGAATCGACAACAACGCCCCTGTCACTCTAAGCCTGAACGGGGACATGGAGGGGCGCACTCTACAGCTTGTGCCCATCGAAAATGGGATGAACGAACTGGTCATCAGCGGCAACAACCGCGGTGAGACGGCTTATCGCGGCGAGAGCACCCATCGCAGCGAGAGAAGCAACAGCGTTCGGGGCGACAAAAGGGCTCTCACGCTTGCGAGCCAGGCACGACGGGATGCCGAAGAGATGACAGAACGGAGCTCGCACAGCAGCCGCAGGAGGCGAGACACAAGGGGCGAACAGGACGAACCGCGACGACTTCTCCACCGGACGGCGCGCAGGGGAGAGCGAAGAGAGCCCGAGTACCGTTACTGAAGCTCCCCTTCAGTGACGGGAAAGAGCTGGATTCGCTTCCCGACGAGCAGTCTGGTGGAATGGCTGTAGCGTTCACTTGTCTTCTTTTTCTTATTTCCTAGCGGGATGTTCGGGTCTGCACCAAAAGTTTCCGGCAGGCAGCACTGCCTCAAAAGGCAGCACGGTCTGCTACAAAAGTTTGGTCTGGCGCTTTCCTTTCTGCACACTTGGTACGATTCCCCCGGTGCGATTCTGTTTGTTTGCTGCGTTCCCTGTGTTTGTGCAGGTCACATTGTTATCGCTTGCTAGACTGGAACGCTCACGCACACGGACTCGATGCATGGACGGGAGCTGGACTTCATCTGCTGGGACGCAGATTGCAGGGCGGGGACACGATCTATCGGGCCATGTACACGGCCATCTTAGCTGCATTTCTGTTTCTCTGTTTCGTTGTTTCTTTCAAGGCATATTCCTCCCGCTTGCTTTCGTTCTATACCTGCTCTCGGCTCGCGCCGGGAGGTTTTCTTCTCTTTTTCGCTGCTCGTTAATACCTTCGCGCGCAGCGGCTTGTCTCTCCAGCCACTACAAAAGCGGGCCCTTGAGCCCCGCAACGACGGCAACGACGCATCTGACGACCTTGACGATGGCACGTAGGACACGATGATCACGTAGAGTTTTGCTTTTGGGCGTTGGGAACGGAGACAGCGCGGTCTGGAAACACAGGGGCGCTGCCAGCCAGCAGCCAGCCCTGGTCGCCGCCAGGCCAGACAGACCCAATCCAATTACTGCCCTCCACACATGCCCCCTCCAGCCCAACTCGCCTCTGCTTGCTCTTGCTCTTGCTTTTGCTTTTGCCTTGCCTTGCCTTGCCTGCGCCGCCCTAACGCCTTCCAGCGCGGCCGCCCTCGACCCGCCGGCCCTCGCGTGCAGCCCACTGATTCGCTCTGCAACACCACATCATATGCCCCCGCCTGCACCTCAGCCCAGCCCAGCCCAGCTCGCTGGCCCGCCTACCCCGAGCGCCAGCACATCGCTGCCCCGCCCGCCGCGTCCCACTTGCGCGCGCCGCCGCACTGGCCCGGGTCCGCGGCGCCGGGCCCCCGGTGCAGGCCTGCTGCGGCGAGGAGCGACGTGGAGCGGAAGCGCTGGGTGCGGGGGGCCGGGGGGCGCGAGGCGGGCCGGGGTTTGCTGGGATTGCGGGTGTGTTGGATACGTGGAGGGACGGCGGTGGGCTGTGCGGGGTGAGATGTGGAGTGCGCTGTTGTTGGGGGATGGGGTGTTTGAGGGGTGGGTTTCGTGGGGCGGGTGTTTACGTGAGTTATGGGATTATGCACGGTGAGGAGTGGGCATTGCGTGTGGGTATAAAGCTGTTCTACGGGGCTGCGGTGGGAGAATGCAGAAGTGTATCGTCGTGCTATGTAAACAATCACCGCGTAATGCGGGCCAGCTCCGCGCTATGCAAAACAAAGGAGCCCAAAGCTCGCGCTATCTTCATTCCTCGCCGTCCTCAAACGTGTCGGAGAAGTTGATCAGCGATGTGAACGGCTCCGGCTCTTCTTCAACACCCAGTCCCTCGCGCACTTTCTCGTCGGCAAGCCACGAGATCGGGACCAGCGCCATGGCGCCCTGCCTGTTCCTGACCAGCTTCGTCTTCTCCCGCGCTGCCAGAGGCTTCAGCGGCATTCGAACAGTCGACTGTGCCTCCGTGATGCCGCTGGTGCGCTTGGACCGATGCTCGAGGATGTCGACATCGATGGTACGCAGCGCAGCGAAGTGGTATATGTGCACTTGCTTTTCCTGGCCGTAACGCCGGCTGCGCGCGATTGCTTGCGTCATCGCCGAGTCGTACTTGTACTGGCTTTCCACCAGCAGTGGCGAGACGAAGATGATGTGGTTTGCATTCGTAAGGTTGCTGTGGATGGTCAGTACGGAGATGCTACGAACAGGGGACAGTGTACTTACACTCCTGCGGCGGTTTCGCTGGCCAGGTTCAACAGCAAAACCTTGGGGCGATCTTCTGCGTCATCATTCGCGCTGCTCTTGAAATCCTCGATGATCTTGGCCGCCTGCCGGGATTTGCAGCCGCTTGGTGTGTAGTACAGGATGTCGTAATGGTCTAGAGCTTCACCCAACATCGCAACCATCTCGTCGTTCGGAGCAAAGACGAGGGCTTGGTCGTCGTCTGGGAAGTTTCTGATTAGTTCCACAATCGAGTGCATCTTGCGCCCGAAGCTGTGCCCAGCCACTGCCACCGTCTTTGTGCCAAGATCCGTGGCTTTGATGAAGTTGACTGCCTGAATCATACAACTACATTCAGGTACAACGCAGTTCTCGTCATCTCCACGGGCCATGATGCAGGGTTTACAAGTGATGTGACCGCATTGCGAGGCCAGATACAGTTCGGAGATCGTGGCTGTCTTTTGACAGCGCTCGGCATCGCACGATATGAGATCCTGTGCACTATCGTACAGTGCCTGCAAAAGCTGTTGAACCGATTCGATGAAGCGCTCTGACCTTCTCTGTGAGGCAAGCTCTGTGCAAGACTCTCGCAAGCGCGACAAGACTGTCTTGGCTTCCTTGATGCGCTTCTCGAGTGACAAACCTTTTAGCTCTGTCAGCCCTCCAACGAGAGGGTTATCTTCGGCCGCGCCCAGCAGGCGTCTTGCAATCATCGTCGCATCGCCATCTCCGAGCCAAATGCTCTTCTTGATGTCTTTCTTGATACTAGCGTATATTTTGGGAATTGTGTTCTCTTCTTTTTCTGCCTTCTTAGGATCTGTGGGCTTGAGATCTTTAAAGCCAGTGCGCCTGTGCCATTCAAAAGCGCGCATCAACCCGGAAATGCCATTTTCAACGTCGCGACGTTGGCTCATTCGTCTTTCTACCAGGCTGTGCAGACCCATGTCTCCTTCACGAGTTCCATCAATCAAGGCCACCTTCAACAAGGCATCTTCTGCAGTCTTAGAATGGTTTAGGCTGGCGTTCAGTCTACTTGTCCTGTCGGACTCAGCTTTGTTCTTAAGCTTCTTCACTTGCATGCGCTGGGAAATGAGATGCTTCGAAAGTTCCAAGTACACTGCGTGGTGTGCGACGTCCAATTCAAGAGCTCGTAGCTCCTCATAACAAGGAATGTGCTCCAGCGAGGCCTCGTTTTGTCGAACAAACAAGTCCAAGAACTCCTGGGCTCTCAGGTGTCGAGCCAGGTGCCATTGATGTGACATGGCTTCGGTCTTAGATAAGAATCGTTCGACAGCAGTCTGATCGTCGACCAAAAAGTCTTCCAAGGCAGTCCGCTTACCAGCACCTACTGCGAATCTGCCTAAACGGACGCCAAGGAAAGATGCAATGTTGTCGATGTCGGTGAAGTTTGCCAAGGCAGGAGTTCCAGAAAGGATCCAGCGTTTGTGCGCGCTGATCTTCTTTGCGCTGACCGCTGTGAGCATGTTCCTGATCTTCTTATAATCGTTCAGATAGTGGTACTCATCCACGACGATACGATTGAATTGGAACAGATGCAGCAGAGGCACGATACGGCCGTTCAAGCCAGACGATTTTTGCTTCACAGGCTTAGATTTGCCGCCCTTCGTCCGCCCGCCAGCTTGCATGGTTTCGTACGACTGGTAGTTGCTCCCGTGTTGTAATTTGAGTGGTAACGACGCCTGGAACTCTGGCTCCTGCAAGCGTTGTTCAAGGAGGTCTTGGGTGGCATGCTTAAACTCAGATAATTCCATCGTTTGGAGATTCAGGACTTGAGCTGGTAAGTCTTTGCTCACGCCGTCCATCCAGGCATCAAAGGCACGGCAGCTCGAGTTGATGGGCTCCGGCATAGCTCTTACCCAGGCCAACTCAGAGATGTAATCGTCACCAGCTAAGACAGTCCAGGATACAACAATCACTCGGCTCTGCTGTAGCTCGTCGACAGTGAATCGCTTTAGATCTGCGAACTCTTTAATCACACGAACATTGAATTGCTCGTACTGCTCATCGCCTAGGAAAAGCTGCAGCTCTGTCTGCCATTGCTGAGTAATATGCGGTGGACACACAATAAGCGTTGCAGCAGTGTCGATAAGCCCCAGTAAGTGCTCCGATGCAGATCGATTCTGATCCACTATCGCTTCGGGTGAGTTATCTTCGAATTCGCTCTGTATCAATGCAATAGTCGTGACCGTCTTACCGAAGGACGGCAGGTCTGCAAGGACACCACCCCGGACATCGACCGTGGTTTGAGCACGAGCCTCTGCCCTCCAGCCGAGACCGGGATGCACAGCTTCTTCGACTTCAGTAATCGTAAGTGGAACACCGAGCTCTTGTGCGCGCATCCAGGTCAAAGATCGAGGTTGTGCCCCACGTAGCTCATACTCGAGGCTCAGTGGTCCACGGAACAGGGCATCAGTTGCGTTACTACGCAAATGAAACTTGGGGACTCGCACAGGACCCGCGTCCGTATGGTCACTGACAAGCCTCCAACTATTGCTGACCGATTCGGCATTGTTTGAGCAATGAATCAGTCGTCCCTTGGCACGATGTGACAGCGAGACTGCATTGACACCAACTTCAATGCGTGTCTTCTTCTTGCTGATTGTTGGCTGCACATGAAAAACCGGGCACCGAGTCTTGATGCCACGCTCAAACGTAGCCGCAGCTTTCCGATCTTCGTGCGGCGTGGCCTTTCCTGCATTGTCCACGCTCCACATGAGGCTGGGGTAAGCCGGTGCACACGCACAATTGCTCTGAATGTCAACGTTGATCGGTTGCCAAACTCCCAACGAAGGAGCCGTTCTGAGCTGCTCAAGAGCCCAAGAGAAGTTAGTGAATTTTTCGATCTGTAGCTCTTCCGGGACCCATGCATCGAGTACAGACAGCGCGTTTGTGCACGAATCTCCAAGACCGTCGAGAGGAGTTCCGGGCATCAACACACTTGCTGTGGGGGTAAGTGGTGATGTTGCTAATTTGGCGGATATGGTCATCCAGGAGCCAGAGCGTACGACATTGACTGATTGCGCGTGACACGGTCGCCACGCTGGATCCAGTCGCGCTACAACCATGCGCGATTCACCCCACTGCTTCCTGCTACAATCGACACTGATTACGAAACCATCATCTCTTGCCTCGCCGATGGGATTCGGATCAAGAAACAGGTAGAGCACAGGCTCAGTAAGCCTCTTATACAAGCTTGACTCAGCAGTTCCGCAGTAGGGCAGATGCGTGTAGTCGCCTGCAATAATGTCAATCTCCTCATTATCGCCCCCGATGTGAATTTGTGTTGGTATAGTCTCAGCTTGGTAGTCCGGAAGGCCGAGCCGGTTTCTCCAGGACTTCGATCGTTCTGAGGATTCATGAAGCTGCACAGCATGCTTCTGGTTAGACGGTACAAACATCTCCCACTCTGCGTCCAAGAGTGTGTCATGAACAATACCGCGAGCAATAGGAGTCTCGAGTGCTTTGCGCAACTCAGAGTTGCCAGGTTCTTCAGGCATACAATCCACAAAGAGCAGCCATTGAACTTGGTCTTCAACCAATAACACCAGTTTTGTACCATCTCCAATGTACACAACCTTCCAAGCGTTGTCACATCGAACAAACTCGCTCAGGCTGAAGTTTTGCGAGCCTATGTCTACTTCAACTATCCTCTTGACGTAAGCTTCATTCTTGTTTCGTTCTTGTTGTAGCTGAGAGAGGCGCTTGTTGAGATTAGGGAACTTCTGTAGCTCAAAGCGTGAAGGCAGGCGTGGTTTCCAAGATCGCACGAATTCGTCTGGAGTTTGCGTTCGAACATGCTGCGGGATTTGGTCAACATACTGGTGCCGTGGATTTGACGCGCAAATGGCGCAAGCAGTGTGCCCGCACCCCGAGCAAAGTTTGATATTTGCTTCAGATACTTGCTGAGTACCCTCACAAGCACACAGGCGGGAGGAGAATCTAGCTTCATCAAGCAGCTGTGCAATGTCAATCTCTCCAGGATCTATAGGGCTCCTTTCATGCTGAACCATTTCTCCAGATTGAACAAGAGAATTTTGCATTTGAGGCTTCGTTTGCGATCCACGAGACAGTGCGTTCTGGGAAGGACATCGAAATGCTTTGTGTCCATGGATAAGTGCCGAAATCAAGGATGCACCAATAACCGTGGTGGACATCGCATTACCAGCAAGATCTTGACGCTCTCTCTGAGTCTCACCAGCGAAGTGAAGTTTGTTGAGAGGCATACCCTGCAGAACAAGAGTCTGGCTACCATTCAACGCATCTTGACGATTACTAGCGAAACCGCAGCCGCCTGGAGTAATGCAAGGCGCAAGACCCGGGCGTGTCTTAAAGCGGTCAACGTTCTGGCTCACATCCCAGATCTTCATTTTATACATTGAATCGTGGCCCTCTTGCTGAGCAGCCTGTAGGTGAGCAACGTCTATGGCATCGTACACCCTTGACGATTGTGAGTCGTACCACTTGCGATTGGCGTAGTCAGGTGGACTGCAGGTTGTCAGTCTGGGAATTATTTTTGAAAGGCTCGACTTCCGTCACTTACTGTAAAGTGCCACTCTCGTTCCATTGCGTGATCGGGCGTCGAGTTCCTAGCCGTTGTTCGGACCGAATTTGATCATATCTCAATTTACACAGGTTCCAATCGGGTTCTGATGATAATGTAGAATAGTCGATCACACTGACTGGTAGATTGACGAGAAAGGCCTCGTATGGACTGCTACATTGACGCTGGAGTTTCTCCATTGTAGACTGCCATTGGGTGACAGCAATGTCAACATCTTTGCCATATAATTTGCGGTTGATCGCAATCATGTACATCCTTTCGCGGGTTTGCGGTAAGTAGTGCTGTTTAGTATCGCGATAGACCCAACCAGCCTCGTAGCCGATGCTCGACCATCTGGAAACTACGTTATCCCAAACCTTTTTGTCGCTCCTGACGTTCTCCAGTAGAACAATACTCGGCTGAAAATGTTTGGCGTAGTGGTATATTGCTCGCCAGGTGTCACCGGTCTCACCCTGGTCATCTACGGTCTTCTTCTTGCCGTTGAGGGCAGACAAATCTTTACACACAAACCCAGCGATGAGAATGTCTATAAGACCTGGAATGGATTCTTCTGCCCCGTAAGCTGTAGTCGCTGTAGTAGCAAACTCGTCACCTAATTGCCGGACGTCTCTGAAAAGAATAGGTGGATGGAAATTGCGTTCAATGTACGCCTGTTTTACCGCATCAATTTCAGCGCTGAAATGATGTTTGACACGCAGAGGTGTCTCGCCCATGGCGTCGAGGGCTTCTGCCAGCATTTGCAGGAAAAGAAGCGGAGACTCTGTGCCAGAGCACATAGTTGCGACATTGATCGGTCGCCCTTTCAAGGTCTGTAGCACATCATTTAGGCCAAGCTTTATGGCTTTAGAAGCCATATCCGCGGTAATGTCCAGTATGTTATCTAAAGGGGGAAGACTGAGGTCGATGCCTTTACCGGGCTTTGCGTCGTTGGGCTGAAGCTTCCGTCGCGAAGCAGTCACAGGTTCCGGGTCGTCGTCTACAATCTCCATAGCTTCATAGTCCTCGGCTTCCTCTGATGAGCTGTCTAGAGCCGCACTAAGCTCGTCGTCGTCGTCTTCGTCAACCTCACTCTCGTCTTCTGCAGCGGGAGGATCCCACACGTCGTCATCCTCATCTTCGTCTTCATCGTCATCGTCGCCGTCATTCGCATCTTCTTGATTCGAAGCGTTGCTCAGAGCGTACTCTACGTAGGATGGCCTACTGTGATTCCGACGTGGACGGGATGCGTGTTCATCTACCACCGGAATGCGACGGCGGCGCAAGCCAATATCCTCATCGTCTGGGTTGTTACGGCCCAGGCTCACCGCAGGCATGATATTACCATTTCCTGCCTCGGGTTCGGTCACTGAATCAGATGATAATGCTGCGGCAATGTTGCTCTCCATGATCAATTGCTGATCAGCCGAATCATCATGATTCATGTCGAGATCTGCATAAGCAGACACCAGTTCTTCCGCAGCAGAGTCGTCCGGGGTTGGTTCTTGAACCATTGGGAGAGAAGCAGGAGCACTACTTTTTCTGGACGTCCTTCGAGAGCCACGCAAGGGTGCCTTGTTTGGCAAAGCGGTACCAGGCTCTGCCGCTATGCCATTACTATCATCCTTGGCCATAGTGCGAGTAAGGCGAGTATCTGTTGTGCTCTTACGACCTGAACCAAGGTTCCGGGGCTTCCGGCTTTCGCTTGATGCCGACCGTTCTATTATAGTCGATGCCTGCTCGGCTTCCCCTTCACTCGAGGAGATGCCGGCAGCGGTACTCTGCCTAGTGGTTCTTCGTCTGCGAGAGGAATGAGTTGCGATTGGGAGTATCTGGTTCGCTGATCCAACGTGCTCGTCGTCGCTAGAGACCTGTTGATTTGGCAAAGTGTCAGATCGATGTTCGGGTTCTCCCAACAAAGGGAGATCTCTTGCGCTGGCCATTCGTTTGGCGGGCGCGCCGCATTGTTTGCCCCATTTGCTACAGGGCTGGCAAGAAGCACTTCCGCTCTCATACCAACAAGTGGTAAGACCCCTCTGCTTGCATTGCGAACATCGTGCACCAAGTCTGGCGATCTCTTCAACTGTTGCTGGTCTGCACTTGAGGTAGTTTTCCGCTATGCATTTCGTACAGCGATCAGATGTGTCTTCATACACGCAGTCCCATGCGTAGTTGCCTCCGCGTCGGCGGCATCTGGCACAGCAATCTGGCGGCACGGGATCTTCGTGGGTCAATGTAGATGCGACGGTCGGCCTTTGTAATACTGTGGTGGATCCTCCTAAATACGCCACGTCAGTTTTGCAAGTAGATGTCTGTAGAATTACTTGCCTTGAGCGCTTGTTAGGCCTGTATCCGGAGGCTCGATAAGTCGACGCTTTTTCGCAGGTATGACCACATATGGTCCGTTGTAGGTCTTATCTTCAGCTACGTCTGAATCTAAGCTCTCTATGGTGCGTTCTCGCTTTCGCGAGGACCGGCGTAAAGATGCTTGTATGGGTACAAGATCCATGGTCAAGTGTCGATTTAAAGACACTGCAAGCAACGAAACCTCAACGGCAGGTGTCCAATTCCGTCGAGAGCATTGAGGCGAACCTTACCGCAATCTCAGCTTGCCAGAGTAGTGTTTTACGTGGTGATTGTATGGTGTTTACGTGGTGAGATTGTAAGGTGTTTGCGTGGTGAGATTGTAAGGTGTCTGCGTGGTGAGATTGTAAGGTGTTTGCGTGGTGAGATTGTAAGGTGTTTGCGTGGTGAGATTGTATGGATTTTGCGTGGTGATAGTATAGGTAGTGTGTGGGGCCAATGCGTGTTCGACGCGACGACGCGTCTGGAAACACGCGCTAAGACGATCAGCAAGTCCATACTGCCAAGCAGCTTTGCGTTCCATTGAGGACCACGCGCAAACGAAGGATTGAGACTTAGCAAAGCACGTGTCGAATCTGCAGCACAGTCGCCGGAAGTCCAATGATGATTACAAAGCAGTCAAAGGCGGATGGAGTGCTTTATCCGGAAACGCGCGTTCTCCATGAGGCAGCTGCAAGCGAGGTCGACCGCAATGACTCGGACCAACTGTATACAAACACGAGCTCACCAGCACGTCGTGAGAATATCAAGCTGCTTCCAAGCTCTTACCAACTATGTCTGCGCCGAACGTTTTCGAAGATCTCAGTGGGATCTCAACCTCGTCCTTCAGCAACCCATATCAGGCACTGATAGCAGCCTGTGAAGATGATCCAGTATGCTGGAGAGTACATGTTGCAATGAACATGCTAAGTGACGAACAATGTAGGCCCAAATTCAAACGAAGTATGCTCTCCATCGAGCAACGAGAAATTCTCAGCAAAAAGCCAAGATGCTCGATAAGGATTTTCCAGGGGTCAACATCGACCCTATCTTACTCAGGTTGAGCGACGCAACAGTTGAACCTGGCTACGCAGATCCAAGACATTGCCTCGTTTTCTGGGGTCGGCCCACCACGAAGATCAAAGACCTCATTCAACGAGTCCAACAGGAGCTGTTGGCTGTTGCCCCAAGTAGGGTCATCGATCATTTCCCTACTTTGAGTGGCTGACCTGGAGTAGACCTATGGCTGATGCCTCGGGACTGCCAGCACATCACTGCATTGGAAGTCACACATTCCAAGAAAGCAGAGGAAATCCAGAAGCTAGTTGATCAGATGCGTGACAAGGTGCCTGGGATTACCGACTACACCTTTGAGCATCGTGTACGACTCATCAAACCAACGATTGGCTACGACGCTTCAGCTCTTGCCTTGAGCTTCGTACCTGCCGCTGGCGAAGGGCTACATTCAGAACGAACTGCGGAAGATGATAAATTTACGTACCACCACCTTCGTCGAGACCTGTACAATCTCTGCGAGGACACTGGCGTCACAGTTGACTCGAGATACGTTGTGCCTTCAAGCCATCTAACGATCGGTCGCTTCATTACGGCTAAGGATCTCGCCGATGACCAGGGCGCTCCTGACCCTGCGAAGATGAGCATTTTCATCAAGAAGATCGAAGAAATCAACAGCTGGCTTGAGAAGGAATTCTGGCCAGAGCACAATAACGGAACGATTCCTGACGGCGGCGAGTTCAATCTCGGCGAGGAGACAGGATTGACCTGCCGCATGGGTACGTTGTGGTATGGAGGCGGAGAGCCTATTCATTGTGGAAAGGGCTACTAAGAGCGCAATGCGGAGCTTACAGTGACAAAATGTATAGATTATTATCAGCCATTATCTTAGAACACGTTCATAGTCTTCATTTATCAATTTTCTTGATCTGATCTATTGCAAAAATATTATTATCGTCGAGAGCCTGTGTGAGGGCAACACTATGACGTGTGGCAGTCCCTTTTGCGGCGAGCGACGGAGGTGTGGCACTCCGCTTGGGCCGGGGTGCTCAGCCATCACCGAAGCTCATGGGGATGGAACAGCTCTGACACAACTACACCCTCACTCCTTGAAGCCAGCTTGCAAAACCATACACACATTGGGTAGTTCCAGGCTCCAGCTATTATTATTTGGATCAGGGATCGCCCTCGACGTCTTTTCTTGAACACCAGTCGCATTAGTGGGGCTGCACACTCATTGTTGCTACCTCTCCTCTCCGCATACGTACGCAACTACTACAAAGCGTATAACTAAAGTGGATCGTCTCCTATAGCCCTGAAACAAGCACCATGTTCAACCGCGACAGACTCCCTGGCCTTCCTGGAAGCTCTCCGCGACCTCCTCCGCGCAACGACGGCTACGGGCAACCACCACCGCAACAACCTCGCCAACCTCCACAGCCAGGCTACGACTCGAGAATGGGAGGCTACGATGAACGTCAGCAACAGGGCTATGGTGCGCCCCAGCAGCGCATGCCAGCTCGAGGACCTCCGGGCGGCGGCGGATCTGCCAGGCAGCTGCGCCCCATCAAGAGCCCTGGAGGCAACGCCTATGCGTTCGGCAATCTGTATGCATATCACCAGTCACTTTTGAATCTATACTGACATCATGAAGCGTCGCAGTTTCACCTCAAGACTTTCCCCCAACGCCTGACGGCAGCGATATCTACATCCTCCTCAACGGCAACTATGTCTTGTCTGCGCGACCCACACAAGGCTGCCAACCTGGTGAAATTGGACTCACAGATGCGCAGAGAACATGGGCCGGAATCACGCTCGGTCCCCAAGACATGGTCGCTGTACAGAACTACGATGCATTCAGCCAGGGTGGTCAATCATACTTGGGTGGTGTTGAAGTCGAGGTCGGCTTTGCTGCCAGGAAGACAACAGACGTTCCGTACGACCAGGATGAGCTTGCGACGCAGTTCAAAAAGAACTTCAAAGACCAGATAATTGCTCCTGGACAGCAGCTCTTGTTGGATGTTAAGAATATCCCTCTGCGAATGTCGATAAGAACAGTACAGCTTGTGGATCTTTCAATGGAGAAGTCGGACGCATCTGCTCCTCCGTCGACAGATCCCAGAGCTCGCGGTATCCTCACCAGCCACAGCCAGATCGACTTTTTCAAGGATGCCCGAACAGACATCAAGCTGAAGGCGTCCAACAGGCGACCTGCAGCCAACTCAATCATTCAGCCAGGGTTCAAATTTGAGGATATGGGCATTGGAGGCTTGGATACTGAGTTCAGCGCTATCTTCCGAAGAGCCTTCGCTTCTCGTATCTTCCCACCTGGTCTGGTAGAAAAGCTGGGTATCCAGCACGTTCGAGGTATCCTTCTCTACGGTCCCCCTGGTACCGGAAAAACTTTGATTGCGCGTCAGATCGGAAAGATGCTGAATGCTAGAGAGCCTAAGGTCATCAACGGCCCTGAAGTACTGAACAAGTACGTCGGTCAGTCTGAGGAGAACATCCGGAAGCTTTTTGCCGATGCCGAGAAAGAATACAAAGAGAAGGGCGATGAGAGTGGTCTTCACATCATCATTTTCGATGAGCTCGACGCCGTGTGCAAGCAGAGAGGCTCTACTGGTGGCGGTACTGGAGTGGGCGACAGCGTTGTCAACCAGTTACTTTCGAAATTGGATGGTGTGGACCAGCTGAACAACATTTTGCTCATTGGTATGACCAACCGAATGGATATGATCGATGAAGCACTTCTGCGAGCTGGTCGCCTGGAAGTGCACATGGAAATCTCGTTGCCCGATGAGTCAGGGCGAGCACAAATCCTGAAGATTCACACCACGAAGATGCGCAAGAACGATGTGCTTGAGGCTGATGTTAACGTCGAAGAGCTGGCTAAGCTGACGAAGAACTTTTCTGGTGCTGAACTCAATGGTTTAGTAAAAGCCGCGTCCTCGTTTGCTTTCAGTCGCCACATTAAGGTTGGCACAATGGCGGCCATCAACCCTGACGTTGAGAACATGAAGGTCAACAGACAGGATTTCTTGGCCGCACTAGAAGAAGTCAAGCCCCTCTTTGGTGCTGCTGAAGAAGAACTTGGAAAGCGTATGAGTGGCGGTATTATCCATTACTCACCGTTCATCAAGGACATCCTGGATGAGGGCCGCTTGTTCATCAACCAGGTCAGGAAACCAGATTCGACCCCCATCTTGTCCGTCGCTCTGCATGGTCCGCCAGGAAGTGGAAAGACAGCGATGGCCGCGAAGATGGCCATTGACTCGGGTTTCCCATTTATCAAGCTTGTGTCACCTGAGGACATGGTAGGCTTTAGCGAGATGCAGAAGGTGCAGCAACTTGACAAGACCTTCCGGGACGCTTACAAGAGTGCGCTCAGCGTCATCGTGATCGACAACATTGAGATGCTCGTTGATTGGGTCCCTATTGGACCAAGATTCAGCAACACTGTTTTGGTCGCCTTGAAGGTTTTGTTGGCGAAGCAGCCACCCAAGGTAAGCCGCCTTTCTTACAATCTGTGATCACAGCAGCTAATCAAGACCAGGATCGTCGTCTTCTTATCTTTGCAACGACCACTGAGCGCTCTGTGCTTACACAGCTCGACCTCTTCAGTCGCTTCGATGCCGAAATTGCGGTGCCGAATATCAACACTCAAAACGAGCTTGCACATGTTCTCCAGGAGTCTGGCGCTTTCTCAGACCGCGATCAACAACGTGCCATTGGTGAGATCCAAGAGATCACCGGCAGCACAGAGATTGGCGTGGGTATCAAGAAAATCCTTACGGGTATTGAGACGGCCAAGCAGGATCAAGACGTCCCTGGCCGCTTTGCGAGGGTTATGTCGAGGGCCATTGCCGCGAATAGGATATAATCGTAAGCATAGAGCTTGTCGGATTGTACTAGGAAATAGCAATCAACCCCTTCAAGATGTATATTGTATCCCGCCCCATTCATATCCTTGTCGACATCTACCCAGCCTCTGAGTCTCCGGCCAGTGCAGCTATGTCATGCCACCTCTCGCTCACCCATGACTCTCCACTCCCGCTGCCAGCCTGTCACTGTCAGGCGACTTTTTAATAACCTCACATTGACACCTCCACCACCCCACGCCACCATCGCACGGACCCGTACACGCGCTTCCGAACCATGGTTCGGCGACCCCATGAAATGCTACCTCGGAACGCGTCTCCAAGTCAGCCCTCGTACCTTCTCAACCACGCCCAAGCTCCGCTGGAACACCGATTGTCTCGCCCTTGCGTTGAGTAGCACTTGGGCCGAAGTGCGTGGGGAATTCCGATGAGCTATCCGGGCATGTTGTGTCGGTGTGAGGCTGCCGTGCAAGCGAGGTGCATGGTGTTACACGGACTGGGAATCTGGTGTTTTACAGCAGCGCATGGGTGAAGACCAGAGCCGGCAAAGCCAGTCGACGCGGAATGCCTTGCAGAGCGCTCGCTGGGTGAGACGTGGTAGAGTCGTACCTGCGCGATGTTCGGGTGCTGGGAGACAGAATTGCGATAGTGGGTTTCTTGGGATGAGGGTGGTGTTACAGCGATGGTGGAAGGCTGTGCTGCCGTGTTTCTGCCATTGTCTCGCTGCTGTGTACGTTCCAAGGTTGTCTTGAATATCCGGGTTTAGTACCTCTCGCTGAGATCGAAGGTGATCACATGACCAATGTCTCCGATACTGGGCAGCCTGCGTGGGATGTGAGTATCGACCCACTTCCGAGGTTGGCGGATCGAGTCACATTACATGAGGCTACACACAACGTGGTTAGAGGCTGATGTGAGGTATGCGGTAGCTCGTGCAGATGTGGAGCCGTGACTTTTCCATTACACGTGGATATTGCATCGCTTACTGGGACGCGTAGATGGAGACCTCAGTATGAGAGTTCGTGTATTCATGGCTATGTAGACCGTTACATTGACAACGAACAAAGATGTTACAGCCGAAATCATCTGCTCCAGGAAAACGCCTGCCCTACATCGAACAGGAATGAAGTACGAAGACATGACAAGAATCACCAACCACACCTCCTTCACACCCTCTACCCTGTAGTCTCGTAACTAGCTACAGAGTACCCGTAACCACGCAGCAGGTACCTAGCTGCTTCGCTCCGGCGCCCAGCTCCTTCGACCAGGCCTCCAGGAGCAGGGGAGCAATTGGCTGCCGCTATTCGCTGGCTAGGAGGCTGGCTCACGCCTGGCGCTGCAGCGGCCCGTACCGAATCACATAGTATGAGACTAAAAAGCAAGCTGGTGGTGTGCGCTAAGGCAGGGGTGGAGCGGATTGAGCGGAAATGGTGGACGACACATCTCCGCTGTTTAGTAAAATAAAAAGATTAGAACAAGTCAAAGGCTATTGAACGTCGTTATAGAGACGAAATCGTTCAAGGAATGGTAAAGCGACAGTATTCCGCCGGAAGCTTTTGTGCTCCATGTGAAAGAACCGAAATGTGTGTATATGGAAATCATCAACAGTGCCACATTTTGCAGCGGTTTAGGGTTTTTCCCTAGTACTCGACGGGTGCAGGGTATCGTCGCTGAGCCGTCCTGTACTGCTCGGGGTATTTCCGTGCTGCGCGGTCGTTGAGCGAGCTGTTTTAGTGTTAATCGCATTACCAGTGGGCATCCGACAACGAGATACTTACTCAACGCGCTTCTGGGTCCACTGCAGATCTTTCTGTACTTCCTTTGCTGCCCGCATGCCGGATGAAAAGCTCGCTTGTGCACCAGCTAGTCTTCGCTGAGCCAATGCCTGCAATTCAAGCAGTTCACGGTGTTTCGCATTTAACTCGCCTGACCTGCGTGTTTGTCAGAACTGTTTCCCCTATCCACAAATTCCGCAAAGGTAGTGAAACTCACGTTTGCGCCTGCTTTGCCAGACTGCGGTCTAACGGTAGAGGATTGAAGGAGCCGTTCAGTCGGTTGCCCATGTAGTCGAGTAGATCCACACTGGCGGCGCCGCTACTCGAATCATAGTCACTGTGGCTGCCAGCATAGTGACTGGAGTTTGCGGATACTTCGTAGGACGGTACGCCTGAAGTCGTTGTGCTGTCGGGTGCTTCTGGTGGAGATCCTGCAATGCGGCCGTATTGTTGTGGTGGTGGATAGTAGTAGCCGGGCTTCTGCGGTACATTGATGGGATATGATGTGGAGGGATAGGATGGGTAGTAGGCGTGTGTAGTGGACATTGTAGCAGCGTGATGTGATGGTACTACGGTGAGGATAAAGATGTGTGGATGGTGATATAGTGTAGAAGATGGCAAGTTCGCGTGCTCAGGGTTGTTGGTAAGTATACTTGATTGGGGGTACTTGAACGACTTGTTCCTGAAAGACAGGTAGAATTGAGCTTGAGACTTTGTGAGTGAAAGAGAATCAGAAGGGAAAGTCGCTGTTCCAGCACGATGACCTCCTTTTATACTTGGTTTCCGCACTCTATTGCTCAACGGGACATGGCTTTGAACTCTCCTGTCGGCTCATACTTTGTGACCCCACCCGTGTGGTGATATAGGTGCATACAATTAGGCCCGTTGAGGTCTCCCTGCCGGTGAAGCCGGTGCTGGAGCGTCATTTAGACTGGGCTGGAATGGTCCTCAAGGCCGCAGACCAGAGCCGATCACCATGCCTCAACGGGATGTTGAGCCCAAGGAGAAGTCAATTGGCCGAGACACAAAAACTAGTGCGGAACGCGCTCAGCTCGTATCAAACAGAAACTTTGGCGGAGCGAATTGGCGTATGATGGCAAAAGGAGCCGTTGCTCGATGACCGGCATCGATCCCCCGGTAAGGGCAGCAAGGCAGAGTAAGCGCATCAGACGCGAACGCCAATGTCACGGCACAAGCTGCGTCTGCGGAATGCTGTAAGTATGTGCATGGGTAGTCTGCCTGATGAGCAAGCTAAGTGTTGTCATGTTGATGCGTTGGCTCGACAGCACGCCAACGCCTTCGAGCATGCAATCTGGAAAAGGCATGTGGAGTAGCGATATCCCCGGCCTAGGCAAGGAACCGATAGTGGAACCAGTTCGCCCGAAACTTGTAGAAATTGTGCGTACAAAGTGTGCGACCTCACGCGCGGACACCATGTTACGCCTAGAGTCGTGGTCATGGAAAGACGTCGAGCAATGTTTCGGTCCGGCAGTGCCCCGCTGTCTGTTTGCCCCTCCATCGCCCAGTGCGTCATTCGCTGGGCAGCAATTGAGGCAGAGCAAGTTGCCATCAATTGGCTGCACTGGCGAGTACAACGCTTTAATGCAGGCTGAACTTGGCGCTTCGATGGCTGAACGATAATCCCTGTCCTGCGTTACCTTCGCACGACACTCCACTAGGCTCTCATACGCGTTCCAATTGCATCAACGAAATGTACATTAGCGGCGGTGAACAGCACTTGGTTAGTTCCATGTGACCGTCAGTCGATGCAGTCCCCTGGCATGCGCGGAACCGTTCTTTGCTCTCCAGCGATTGCCGACGCCTCTGTCTCATTGGTGGATGTGTCACTCATGACGGGAATGTATTCTGTTTCTCTTCTCATCACACTCAGACTCGGGAGCGTGGTGAGTACGACCCTGTCTGACAACATGTACAAACTATGATCTCGGCGTCAGGGCGGGCGTTTTCGAGCCGATCCGGTGTCACAGCTGTCACCAGAAGCCATGTGAGCTGCACATGGTAAGCCACCTGAGCCATTGTCACACGAATGGCTGAGGTGGAGCAACTGTACTTACCAACGAATGCTCACATCCGGTGCTCCAGCAAATGCCACACAGGAACTACGCGCCGAACGAGCTGGGCGAGGCTGTGCTACAAACGCGTTTCCGAGATAACGAAGATCACAAAACCAACCCATGCTGTCAGCCAGTAATCAATATTCCGAAGCTTCGGCGACTAACGGTTGAGCTGTAGAGCTGACACTCGCCTACCTACATAGTTCCTCTGGATACGGACCAAGCTAATTACTAACTGCGGGAACGAAAGAAGCTGTGATGATAATCTGAAAAAGTACAGTAAAAGCTCGGGCATATATATATAAGTACAACAGTGCCAGTCAGTACAGTTGTCGTTGGATAGCCTCATTGATGAGTAAAGCCCCTGGTGGGATCGGCGTCTTCGAATGGTAAGACCAGTGATGCGCCAGCCGCTCAAATACACCGAGCAGTTGATGATCCGATCGGAAGTCCGTATCTGACCTTTTGTTGGACCTCTGCAATACCTAACGTTTAATCCAGACCACAGAGAGGAGATATTTAGGGGTTTAACCCTAGGAAATGCTGATTGAAGGCGATCTCGTTAGACTCAACTTATCGTAATCTATCTGGATCGTTTGAGCTACGGCCTGAGACCAAGAACGGTAGCACTTCTGTCGTAAATTTGTTTCGTTGCTTTGTGTACCTGAGTAATGTCAGCGAGGGTGGGTCTCAGTGTCTTTGCGACGAATACATACCTCTAAGTCTGACTTGGAAGTAACTGTGCCCATGGGTCCTCTACGAAGCTAGGCAGGAAGTAGGCCGTGTCGCCATCCGCATTCTTGGCTCCGAAGCGTAGAGCGTTCAATTCAGCGCGGGAAATAGATGGTCCGCCAAATGAAACCAATTCAGATGCTGAAGTATCGACGTCGTGACCTGGCGCAACTGCAGGTGGCTTCTCCGGCAATGCCTGCCCACGAGCTAAGAAGTGTGCAAGCCCATTTGCCGAGGTTGGCACCTTCGCAGCAGGTGCAGCACTGAGAGTACCTCTACCGCTCGTTTGCTGATTGTCTAATTCTTTGGTTCGCATTCCCAGTTCAGTCGAGTTGGCACCGCTGGCAGCATCGTCATCCTTGGCTGGCGACTTTGTGTGATCAAACTTCCGCTTCTTGTTGCCACCAAATGAAGAGAAACCCATCATGGCAGCCATTTCATCATTCTCATCGAAGTCCTCCATTGTGCACAGTTTTACTAGTTGCTGTTGGGTTGACAAAGAAAGCCATCAGTAGAGCTCGAAGAGACTACCTACAATGGGCGCTAGTGGCATTGAACGAACGCTCCACCCAATCCACCAGCAAAGACACCGCGCTCACGCTCAGCATCGCTGCACTCAGCAGGCGTGTGCTTACTTGAGTGCTGAAAAGATCCAGAGTTGGATCGCATCACTCACAAATCAGTCTGTTATGCCGATTAGTGTACATGGAATCCACATATGCAGGATGAAAAGAGGGTGGCTGAGGCGATCGACGTCAGCCAGGACGTGCAGGGTTTCTGGTCGCGCCTCGACAACACACCTGGGCTTTATAGCACCAGTGAATAGACTGTGACCATCGACTCGCCCACCATGTCCGGAGCAGCAAAATAAATACTGATACCATCGAGGTACAACGATGACTGAGTCTCTGCAGACAGCGGCAGAGCGCCGCTTTCTGCGGCCCAGTGTAAGCCTCATGCATGCTTGAATGCGCACTCGCGGTTGACAATGAACTTACAAGAATTTGTAGCTTCGGTCGGTGACAATGATACAACCGAAGACTGGCGAGCGCGTCAAACGTAGCTTCACGCTCCGACGATCCTTCCACCGCAACACTGAATCCTCCGAGTTCCTTCTTGCGCCTGGCCAGTTCGATCCCACACGACATGCAGAAATGGGGAGGTTTGAACGGGTTTGGGAGGACTTCAAGTTCCAACTACGACAAGCCTATGCATACGCGATCTCTCCGACTGGTATTGGCATACTGAAGTGCTCGCTGGCATACATCTTGGGCTCGTTGGCTACACTCGTTCCTCAAATCGCTGGTTTGCTTGGCAAGAACGATGGAAAGCACATGGTTGCTACTATCACAGTTTATTTCCACCCTGCGCGCTCAGCTGGTAGCATGATCGAGGCCGTCCTACTGGCCTTCGCGGCCTTTCTGTACGCTGCCTTCGTGTCCTTTTCCAGTATGGCAGTATCTGCCTGGTTCGGGCATCAGCACCTTCTGATCGTAGGGCATATAATCGTCCTCATTGTCTTCATTGGCGCTGGCCTGGGACTCGTGGGCTGGACCAAACACAAACTGGGGAATCCACTGGTCAACGTTGCCTGCTCTTTGACATCCCTTGCCTTGATCACGGTGTTGACCAAAGAAGGAGCTGTTCAGAATGCGACCTTCTCGTACGTCAAGATATGGCAAGTGCTAAAGATGATCATCATGGGGTGTACGGCGTCAGCAGCGGTGGCTCTCCTGGTTCGACCAACATCGGCGCGGACAGGGTACCGTGACACATTCATCCAATCGACCGATGCGATGGCTGAGAGCCTCAACTCTATTGCCCGTAGCTTCCTCTCTGGTGCCGAGCAAGACCTGAGAAGTGATTCTTTCGTGAGAGCTTCCAACAAGAGTCAGTCGGCATACAAGCTACTCGTGAAGAACCTAGGAGAGGCCAAATTCGAACACTATGTGCTTGGCACAGAAGAAGAATACAAGATCAGCGCACGGCTTGTCAAGTGTCTTGAGAAGCTGATCCAAAGCATTGGTGGATTAAGGAGCGCAGCAGAAACACAATTCACACTACTCGCCCAGTCCAGCACAAGCGTTGGCACACCCTCTGATAGTATGCCTGTGAACGGTACAGTTACTTCATCCATCTTCTCTGAGCACACTCTGTCGCAAAGCCCGCCTCAGCTACAGTCCCCGAGTCTCAGTCACATGGAAAGACGCACAAGCATATTAGCTTCTA
Source organism: Boeremia lycopersici (assembly GCA_022609225.1). Classification (NCBI taxonomy): domain Eukaryota; kingdom Fungi; phylum Ascomycota; class Dothideomycetes; order Pleosporales; family Didymellaceae; genus Boeremia; species Boeremia lycopersici. Next base: position 28,058 of record JAGKPY010000093.1, read on the forward strand.
TCGATGAAGTTCCTGAGCCTACCACAGGCGACCCGTCAGTGCAGCCTTCAGCCGATGCTTCAGACGATGAGTCTAGCAACCGTGATTACTCTTCTAGGCTGCCGAGCTTTGTGCAATCCGATCTCACCCCTGCGGACATGTTTTCTGTCTTCATTGCACACTTAGGACCTCCTATGGTAAGTCTCTTTTCTCGTATTTCCTGGGCTTGCTGACAATACAGAAATCGTTGACGTACACACTACGCGAAGTGCTATCAGAACTTCCATTCGGACCAGGACCAGACTACAACATGACTATCAATGAACACTTCCGACACAGCCTCGTGGACGCAAAAGCGCTGTTCTCGAACGCAAAGCGTGATGCGCTCGATGTTGTATATAAAACAAAAATACCTCTCAAGACCGGTTCAGCGGCGATCGCTGCGGATTTTGAGGAAGTGGCAGCAAGCTGCGGTTACTTTAGTTCTTCGCTAGAAGATTTCGCTGAAGACATGGTGACCTTCCTGGATGTACTCGAGGAGCTGAAAACAAATGTCAATCGATACCCTCGTCGGAGGAGCTGGACCTGGCTCAAGTTTTGGCAAAGAGGACGCAAGAGCAAACGAGCATACGGTGATGACTCAGGTGAGGAATCCGGCATGCTTCTGAGATTCCAAACCCACTGATTATGTACAGAGAGTTCAAGCTTGATCGACGAAGGCATCAACCAGACACCAGGCGGGTCGCATGAAATCCATAATCCTATTTATCGCAGGTCCACGCGCGGCGATCCTTATAAATCCGAGAAAGAGCAGCCACTATCTTACCGTACTTGGGTTGCGCTGTCTATTTTCAGGAGAGATGATCTGAAATATGCGGTCAAAGTTGGTATTGGTGCGGTTCTTTATGCCATGTGGGCATTCTTCCAACCAACACGCGAACTGTATGGGCATTGGCGCGGTGAGTGGGGCCTTTTGTCCTACATGCTGGTGTGCTCCATGACCATTGGTGCATCCAACACGACTGGATTCCATCGATTCTTCGGCACCTGTCTCGGAGCTGTGTACGCGATTATCGCCTGGATCGTGGCTGACGAGAGCCCATGGGTCCTCGGCTTCTTTGGCTGGCTAGTCTCTCTGATGTGCTTCTACATCATTGTTGGCAAAGGCAAGGGGCCTATGGGACGATTCATCTTGCTCACTTACAATCTGTCAGCTCTCTATGCCTACTCACTGTCGGTCAAAGACGAGGATGAAGACGACAACGACGAAGGTGGCATCTCCCCTGAGATATGGGAGATTGTGCTGCACCGTGTGGTAGCTGTCATGGCTGGCTGCATTTGGGGTATCGTAGTCACCAGACTCATCTGGCCCATTTCTGCCCGACGAAAGTTGAAGAAGGGTACTTCATTGTTATGGCTCAAGATGGGGTTGATTTGGAAGCGGGGTCCGCTCAAGACACTGCTGGAAGCCAACCTTGGCGATACTCACAAGCCATACTCTTACATGAGTGAACGCGAGGAGTTCGAGTTGCGTCGCTTTCAGCGCCATCTAGAATCCTTGTGTGTTGCTGCAACGTCCGAGTTCGAGCTTAGAGGCCCTTTCCCCGTTAAGAGCTTCCAGGTTATCATGGGTGCAACAAGCCGTATTCTGGATAGCATGCACGCCATGAACGTCATTATACTGAAGGACCTGAAGGCTTCCGAAGGAGAAAAGGAAGTGCTGAAGTATACAAGGAAAGAGTGGACCGAACTCAGTTGGCGAATTAGTCATTTGTTCTCTGGTAAGCCCAGTTTTGTTACACACATACTGATCTGCTTTAACTAATTTTACAGTTATGGCATCCTCGATGAAATTGGCATACCCACTGAACGATGTCCTGCCAAACGTTGAGCATACGAGAGACCGACTGCTAGCAAAAGTGTTCGAGTTCAGGCAGACCGGACTCGGCAAAGTCATAGCCAAGGATGAAGACTACGAGCTGTTGTATGCCTACGGTGAGTCACCTCCTTGTTGTACCTGCGGCTGAAGCTCCCTACTGACGTGCCATATAGCTCTGGTGACTGGACAGCTGGCACATGACCTGGGCATCATTGGCCAAGAGATTGAGAAATTGTATGGCGTTTTGAGTGAAGAAGACCTCAAATTGCAGTAGACTTCAGTAATCAAATGCAAAATGCAACATACTTGGACTGCGGGGAGATGATGTCGCAAAGGGACTGGACGCAAATTTTGAAGGCCTTCCGTAGACACAAAGTTTATGTGATACTTTCTTTGCAAACATCCAACCCTCGTTGCACGCCCATGCGAGTTGTTACTTGGTGGCTGCTGCGTCAGGTGTCATAAGTAGCTCGCGAGACGGTGTTCAACGCACTCCCGTGCTTTGGTGTATTTGCTGCCCTCATCGCCACTAATGCAAGCAGCTTCCGCAGCTGTCGCTAATGAGTCATTCTGAGCACATATCGGCTGATGAGTGAGACGACGACCACAATGCACCGACTGTCGGAATGGGACAAATTGCAAGCAACCGGAGGGGTGCATTGTAGATCTGGTGCTGCTGAACCGCGGGGAAGTTGTAGATACAATGCGTAAAGCCTCCATGTAAGCAGTGCGTGCGAACACCAAACCCTTTGCACATTAACGAGCAATAATTGCAAACGACTCGTCGCAGAAGATCAGCAAGTGCAGTGCGTCGCGCAACAATTGCGTTTCGGCGCGTAATGGATGATGCACGTGAGAGGAGTTGCTGGCCCGAGCGCGGCTTGGCTCGCACCTGCCGGCTCGCTTATGGCACCTGCCCACAGGAATTCGTGACTTCCTTTCAGTCGTCTCTGTACTAACCCGCAGCTCACCCACGACCACCGTCGAGAACATCATCGAAAATGTAAGGAACCCGGCCGTACACAATACACCCATCGATCGAGAAGCAATTGCGATTGTCCCACGCCCTGCCCGACTCGCGGCGTTGCCCCCAGCGCGCCTCGAGAAGTGGCAAGCCCCTCTTTGCAGTCTTCTTCAGCGCCGCCTACACCACACCACGCAAGCAGAGTGCTGACGGAAGTGTCTAACAGGGTCAACCTCCGCACGCAGAAGCGCCTTGCGGCCTCCGTTGTCGGCTGCGGCAAGCGCAAGATCTGGCTCGACCCCAACGAGACCAGCGAGATTGCCAACGCCAACTCTCGCCAGACCATCCGCAAGCTCGTCCAGGATGGCCTCATCATCCGCAAGCCCGTCACCATGCACTCGCGCACCCGTGCCCGTGAGCTGACAGCTGCCCGCCGTATCGGCCGTCACCGTGGTTTCGGTAAGAGGAAGGGTACCGCGGACGCTCGTATGCCCAGGTATGCACCACCGACTCGATCACCGCACGCGATATGAAGGACACGACATAGCACAGTGCGGTGAGCAGACGCACATGGAGTTGTTACTGACACGGAACACAGCCAAATCCTGTGGATGCGCCGTCTCCGTGTCCTCCGCCGTCTTTTGGTCAAGTACCGCGCCGCCGGAAAGATCGACAAGCACCTCTACCACGAGCTGTACCACCTCTCCAAGGGTAACACCTTCAAGCACAAGCGTGCCCTCGTTGAGCACGTACGTCCACCCTGACATGACATCATGACTTTGTCGTCCCCGCACAGAGTCCGGCTACTGACACACAGCGTAGATCCACAAGGCCAAGGCCGAGAAGGCTCGCGACAGGGCTATCAAGGAGGAGATGGACGCCAAGCGTGCGAAGACCAAGGCCGCGAGGGAGAGGAGGCAGGAGCGCGTGGAGCAGAAGCGCGTTGCTCAGCTGGGCGACGACGAGTAGATGGACGACATGACAAACAACCGGCGTGGGTCTTTTCAGGGTTAAAGGAGGGCGCAAATCTCCTTTCTATCTCGGCATATGCGGTCATGTTTCATGTACGTCTGGGTTGCAAACGAGCACTTTTCTCCATGCTGCATACCCGACTGACAAGGCTGCCTCTTCTGAACTCCCGATGCTTATGAATGTCCATGAAAAAGGGATAGGATGCATCGGCACATTAGAAACGAGTGGTCAATCTTGGAGTTAATCTTCTTTCTTACTGTCCCCAAATCTTTGATTGATGAATGATGAATTGATAGTCTGTTCAACTACATTCGCCACTAGCTCGAACACGACATCCACCATACCGGAATGCAGCACATGCGGACACGATACAGATAAAAGATTCAAGGACTACATTCCCCTGCAACGCCAGACACCATGTCGCCAGATCATGGATATCAAAACTTCTACATAATAGGTTAGCAAAAAACAAGCTTGCCTGCTCAATAACAAGCTATCCCTAACGCCGTCTTGTAGCAATGATTAGCACCTTTCAATCTTCAGATCTGTTCAATGTTAGTAACTGGTTGCTCAATGTTGGACAGACAATACGTACCAGTCTCAATGCCGCCCGATGCATGTTCCTCGTGAAGTTCAACATAGCCCTGCTCTTGTTGTTTCCTCTCTGCAATCTCCTGTATCCTTCCTGCACATGGCTGGGCTGCACCGGCTCTCTCGCCTCCTCGGGCGGATCGAAAAGACCCCTCTCGCGCTTCCTCTTCAGCCTGTTCTGCTCGCCGCCCGTGCTCTTCTTATACGTATCCTCCGCATCCTTGACCTTGAGCGCCTCCTCCGTCAGCGTCTGCACAATCTCAAACGTCAGGAAGCCGAGGATATCAATGATGTCGTCGCTAGGCTTCGAATCCGTAATCAGCCCAAAGCCCGCCCACTCCTTAAAGCGCTTGCCCTTGCGATACGTAAACGAGGCCTGGCGACAGTCGGACCAGTGCACGTACTCCTCGCGGGTCATGTTCTTGGTGCGCTCGTCGGCGTTCTTGAGGCGCTGCAGCGTGGCAAAGTTCATCTCCTCCTCCTCCTCGTCCTCGACGTCGTCCTTCTGCGGCGGGAACTCGGTGAAGAAGCTGTGCACGTCCCACACCAAGTCGACTTTGGCGCGCTTTGCTTTCTTGCCGGCCTCGGGCCCGGGGCCGCTGGGCCCGCTGCCCATGACGCCCGCCGCCAGGTCTGCGTCGCCGGTGCCCACGTCGGCGCCTGCGTCGCCGCCTTTGTCGTCGCTGTCTTTGACGGACCGGCGCACGTCTTTCCACTGCAGGAAGTGGCGTAGGCGAGAGATCTTGGCACGGTCGTGCCGGATTAGCATGAACAGGTCGTCCGTGGAGATGGATTTGCTGCCGCGTCGAGTTGCGAGGGAGGTGCATTCGCGGAGCATGTGTTGGACTTGGTCTTGCACGATGAACTCGATCAGGGTGGTTGTTTCGGGGGCGGGCTCGCCGGTCTCGCCGGAGACGAACATCATCTGTGCAGGTTAGTATAGGTGGCCGGGTACTGTGGTCTGAGGAAAGAGTGGACAGATTTGGACAGGACTGTAAAGTATGTAGAGCAGACATGTGAGACATGAGTGTGAGTGATGAGTGTCCACAGAGATTGGTGTTTATGGCTGCGAATAATAGAGAGTGATGATATAGCCACATTGAAGGTAGGAGTAACGATATATGTGGATATAAAGTAGGCGCTGGACAGGTTGGCAGGCAGCAGACTGACATGGAGAAAGCGACACGCGGGGGTTGATACGAAGCAGACGAATGCAGGACAACAGAACAACGAAATAGCTGAAATCAAAAGGTACTGACCTGCTGGATCTCCGTCCGGTATTTCGCCATCTTGTCCCTGTCCGCCATGTTGAAAGCTCACGTGTCGAAAGTGCGAAGCCGCAGTCGTAAAAGGTCTCGAGCAGCGCCACAAGCCAGAAGGAGGTACTCCCGCTCACTACAAGACTTCACCTACAACCTCCAAGCAGCACCCGCGGATTGTCAGTCGACGCGCAAGGCCGGCGCAAGTGATGGACGTCGCACGCAGGCACGCGGTTTGAGGGTCCTTAGCGCGCCGCACCCCGGCCGAGGCCGCTTCAGAAGTTCAGCCCTAAAGCCCCGCGGACGTTTTGTGAAAATCGTCAAGTCCCCCACCAAAGTTATCCTCCCACTCGAATCGCAAATAATCCGCGACGATGCTGTACCTCGTAGGACTCGGGCTCGCTGACGAGAAGGACATCACTGTCCGCGGTCTTGAGATTGTTAAGAAGGCCGAGCGTGTGTACCTTGAAGCTTACACGGCGGTGCTGCTGGTGGACAAGGAAGTGCTTGTGAGTCGCACTTGGCGCATTGCAGACACTGCTAATCATGCCGCAGTAGGAGTCGTTCTATGGCCGCTCAGTAGTAATTGCCGACCGCGAGATGGTCGAATCTTCCAGCGACGACATCCTCGCCGACGCTGACAAAGTCGACGTCGCATTCCTCGTTGTGGGAGATCCGTTCGGGTACGCTCTGCGCTCTCCCTACACACCCTACACGGCCCCTTAGACTCATTCACACACATATGAGGACCTTGCTAACCCCGCCCAGAGCAACAACGCACACCGACCTCGTCCTGCGCGCCCGCGAACTCTCCATCCCCACGCGCTCCGTCCCCAACGCCTCGATCCTGACCTCGATCGGCACGACGGGGCTGCAGCTGTACAACTTCGGGCAGACGGTCTCGATGGTGTTCTTCCTGGACAACTGGAAGCCGGCGTCGTTCTACGACCGCATCGCGGAGAACGTGCGCATCGGGCTGCACACGCTGGTGCTGCTGGATATCAAGGTCAAGGAGCAGAGTCTGGAGAACATGGCGCGCGGCCGCAAGATCTACGAGCCGCCGCGCTACATGACGGTGGCGCAGTGTGCGCAGCAGATGCTGGAGATTGAAGAGGATGTGAAGCAGGAGGGCGTGTACGGCCGCGAGTCGCTGGCGGTGGGTGTTGCGCGCGTTGGCGCTGAGGATGAGAAGATTGTTGCTGGCACGCTTGGTGAGCTCTGCGATGCCGATTTGGGCAAGCCACTGCACAGTCTGGTCTTGCTTGGAAGGAGGACGCACGACCTGGAGCGAGACTTTCTGTTGGAGTTTGCCGTGAACAAGGAGACGTTCAAGGCTGTGTGGGCGAAGGATTACGAGGGCAAGCAGTGAGTTGAACTCTCAATCGCGGCAAAGTTTAGGCACTCCGTTGGAGACTCATCTGTGTGAAAAAGTATGAATTGATGATATATAGCAACTGATGGACGTGGCGCATCGTCCCAACACTTAGGTGAACACAAGACGCCTTTTGCTACAAATCTGTCTTGTAGATCGCACATCGAGCCTCCAGCGACTGATGTGCCGCGTATACGCGGTTCTCCTTCCTGACTCCTGACCTGCTTTGGAGGCCTATTCTTTCATCTCCCGAGCTGGCTCCATCGCCTAGAACGGAGGCAGCCAGAACTGATACCCGCCGTTCTTCTGCCTGAACACGCTAAGCAGGAAGCTGTACATGCAAAGCAAGATGCCGCTCCACAGGAACACCGCAAATTGCTGGGCCCTGGAGTCCGCAATTCTGGGAACCTTAAGCGCAAGCGAGATTGTTGCGAATGCCAGAACACCATAGATCGCAGCAATGATCTGCGACTCCAGACCAAACTGATTGCTGAATCCATTGGCGAAGTAGCTGATACCGCCCTTGCCGTCACCCGCTACATATTGTGTCTTGCGGATGTGGTTGAACATGTGTCCGGAGGTGAAGAGCAGGACGGTGATAAGAGAGAAGGCGGCCCAAAGGTTGCGGTTCTGGAGGAGGGGAATGATGTAGGGCGAGGCGATGGCGATGACAGAGACACCTCCAAGTACTGCGGTCGTGACAGTGATGATCTTCACCCAGTTGATAGGACGGGTGATCTTTGGCTTGGGAACATCGGCAGGGAGCTGGCGGGCGATCCAAGCGTGGATCTGTTCGGCAGACTGAGGGCTATGATGTATTAGTGTCCTGGTCAGGTAGAATTTTGAGAGGAGCTTACCCTGACGTGAAGTCATAGCGGACAGGCGGGGCTTCGGGCTTCGCGTTGGGGCCGGCGGTTGGAGGGAAGTACAGGAGCACTGGCGCTGTCTGCAGTTGAAGCTGCGTACCGTTAACAGCTAATCTCCACACTCTGATTGTAGGAGGCCATCATACCGATTGGAAAGTGCTCTTTCCATCTGCGAAGTCCAATGTTCCAAAGAGCGTCCTTGTCTGCCCGTTCTTATCGCCCTTGAGCCACGACTTGCCCAGCAGATCCCACTCCGGCGCGAACTCTCTGCATAGAACACATCCGAATCTTGCGTCGAGTGCGGTGAGCAACACGGCAACCGAGTAGTCTCGCTGGCCCTTGGTCAACGAGCCATAACCGCCATCGTCGAGCTTCAGCGGACGTCCGATGTCGAGCGACTTGGCGCGGGCGTCGGTGAACTTGTCGCCAGTCTTCTTAGCTGCAAGAGCTGTGAAAGGCAGCAGCGAAGCTGTAAGAACCTGGAACCACCGCATTGTGTCGGTGGAAAATGTGGTCGTGACGGGATGAAGCTTGGGGAGAGCTGCTGTCAGTGAGGTCGACGATGCTCTAACGTGGCCTTCGGGGCCATGCGTAATAGATGCCAAGACTACAGGGATCAGTGAGCACCACCATGATGCAGCATGCGACAGGCGATCTTGATTCGAATTAAACTCAAGGAAAATGATGATTGCGCTGAAGCTTGGAAACTCTGAGTAGTGAATTTTACGAAAATCGATCTTTCGCAGGTGTTGGTGTTCTCACCGCTTTCAGAGCGGCCGCGATCATTTGTTTTGTTTACCATCTGGCAAATCGCGTTACGACTCCACTACGATCGCACCGACCCTACAACATTCGCGAATATCTCAACAGTAATACCATCATGGCTGTCGCCGTGGACTCAGATATAGATCATAGTTATGAGATCAAAGATGTACGTGAGCGCACGTCCAGTGGAGCCTAGCGGGACCATGGCTTGTTGTTGTACTGCACCTATGCACAAACACTGACACGACATCTTCCAGCTCCAACACTCGCTACGCAGCGCAAACCTCGAAACAAGTCTTGCGCGTAGCAAACACTCGGTTGAGGTCGTCGCAAAAGACGAGGAAATTCGGAAGCTGCGGGTCAGCCAGTGCCTCCTTGAAAGCAACAATAGCGATCTGCACGAACAGCTGGAGGAAGAACAAGCCCGCTCAGACGAAATCGAAAGCGCACTAGACGAGGCGCTGCTGAATCTGGACGAACAAAAGGCTGAAAGTGAAGCGGCGCAGAACCAGATTCGCACGCAATCCAGGGAGATCGCGAATCTTAAGGTAGGCGCACCTGTACCGATGTCGCCCCGACCACAACTCACACCCAACAGGCGGAACTAAACGCTATGGAAAACGTCACATCCGATTCGAACAAGATTCTCTCCGAAAAGCTCGCATTGTCCCGCGAAATCTCCTCGCTGCGCCCCGAAGTTGAACACCTGCGTGCACAAGTCGACTCGAACCAAGGTCTTCTGTCTGAGAAGCTATCTTTGCAGCGCCAACTGTCCACCTTGCAAGTCGAAATTGAGAACGAGAAGCGAACGTCGGCCCGAACCATTTCTAAGCAGGGAAGGAAGATGGAGCAAGACGACGGACTGCGCAACGAGCTGGAGGAAGTCCGCGGAGAGCTTGCCACAGAAAAGAAGGGTCGTATAGAGGCAGAAGCTGCGGTTGCAAATGCGGAAAAGGCTATCGAGAAAGTGCAAGCAGACCTCGAATCTCAACAACAAGCGACTGAGAAGCTGGAGGCCAAGCTCGAAAAGCTCGCAAAGAAGAGCGCAAAGACGAGTCAGCGCGACGAGGTGAACGAAGCTGCACTAGAAGAGATCCGCCAGGAGCTGGAGCAGGAAAAGGCTCTCCGTGTGAGAGCAGAGAAGGCGCTCAAGAAAGCTGGCTCTGGGAATGCGGAGCTCGAACAACTTCGGGAGGAACTAGAGCTTGAAAAGCAGGCGCGTCAGAAGGCGGAGAAGGCATTGAAGAAGAATACCCAGCAGACAGATCAGGCCAGTGACGCACAGACGGAGCTTGAGGAGGTGAAGCGCGAGCGGAAGAAACAGGAGAAGGAATACACCAAGGCTCTAGGCGAGCTGCAAGGTCGCAACACTGTCCTTGATGACAAGCTCAACGCGTTCAGAGAAAAGCTACGAACAACAAAGGAGAAGCTGAAGGAGAAGGAAGCCCAGCTGGAGCACGTTGAACGGGCGCAAACCGCACCTCCCACCAAGGCGGCCGCCGATGCCACAAAAGCCACGAAGAACATCCGCAAGCGCACCGCAGCATCCGTAGAGCCAGAAACCAGCCTCGGAACTCCTGGAGACGCGCCAGCAAAGCGCTTCAAGCGCGGTGCCTCCGTGGCCGCAGCAGGCGAAACAACAAGCTTCTCGCTAACCCCCTTCCTCAACCGCACAACCATCACAGCCGGCTCGCCCATCGCCGAAGAAGACGAAGACGCCGACGAAGAAATCGCCCCCATCAAAGCCCCAAAGCTAAAGACAACCAAACCCCTCGCCCCAACCGCCTCCGTGAAAGCAAACCCCAAGCCGCGCAAGAAAACAGCCCTATCCTCCGTCCTCGCAGCCGTCGGCGAAGAAACACCCGACTCCGCACACGACTCCGCCGCGCCCGCACCCAAACCGCGCTCCAAGAAAGACGCCGCCAAGCCCCGCAAGTCCCTCATGAGCTTCGCAAACTTTGTCGACGAGCCCGCCGCCGAGAAGAAGAAGAAGCGCAAGCTCGGCGCCGGCGCGGGCAAGACGCTGTTCGACGCCGACGAGGACGAGGACGGCGCGCAGCCCAAGGCCGTGGGGCTGGGGATGGGCGGCAGGGGCCTGTTTGCGGCGCGCGCGCTGGGCAAGAGCGGGCTGAAGGGGAGTCGGCCGATTAGTGGCGGGTTTGGCATGTTGAGCGAGGAGGCGTTTACGTTTAGTCCGCTGAAGAAGGATAGGAAGAGGACTGGGGATAGCATTCTCAAGTAGGAGTATTACGGGCTGTGTGGTTATTTTGCTGGGCGTTGCGTGGATATGGGCACGTGTTGGCGTTGGATATCAATTCGCATTTCCATTCTCCTGAACATTATAGACAGACATTAAACCATGTACGCTTGCTAGATATACCACACTCCAAGGCGCCAAACTCTGGCGTTAACAGCACCGACCCGTATTTTTGCGGTCCCAAAACTCCGCGGTGCCCGAAAGGAAGAATATGAAGTCGCCGGACGATCAAGCAAGCATGCGCGTGTGAATGTCAAAGACATCGTTCCTCCAGCCGCCCTCGTCCCATTCCTCGATTCGCTCGGTCGCCTGGCGACCTTCCTCCTCCCAGAGCTTGACCACACTGCCAGGAGCGTACTTGCCAGCAAAGACGCCCTTGCCTGGAGCTGCAACGCCAACGCGGGTATACAGATCCGGGTCGTCCTCGGGGGTGAGGCGCGTCAGCACCGCCTTGAAAAACGTCCTCAGATCGTTAGGATCAGATATGCGAGTAGCTCTCAGCCGCTCCCTCGCAAACAGCAGCTCGCGGTTGGCAGCGTGGATAGCATCCGCAATGCCCTTTGCCAGCTGCATCTCCATGACCTTGCGAATAACAGGGCGGAGGAAGGGCCTCAAGATCCAGCCGAAGAAGCTGAATTTCGACTTGCGCAGCGTGTAGCTGAGCTTGTGGATGTTGACACGGACAGCTCGCAGAGTCAGCATCTGCTCTTGCTTGTCCTTGCCGACCTCTACGTCGAGGTGGATGTCGAGACCGCGCTCGTCCATCTGGAAAGAAGCGATGCCCTCGTCTGCGAGGCGGAGCAGGCCAGAGTGGGCACGCAGCAGGAAGCCGATCTCATCGGCACGGAACGAGAGACCGTCGATCTTGATGGTGAACTTTGACGTTGCTTTGGAAGCAACACGGAAGCGAGCTTTGCGCAGTTCGAAATCGTTGTATGTTTCGACCTTGAAGCGGAATGGTAGGAAGGATGAATGGTTGATTGTCTTGCCGGGCTCGATGATGAGGTTCTCCAAGAGAAGGTCGACCTCAGGGGTAGACACTTCAAGACGTGGGATGGGCACGTACTGGATCGCCGAGATGATCAAAGGGACGAAAACGTTGATAGCGTCCTGTACCAAGTCGGTGTTGGCATAGCTGTGCTGGGGCGACAGAATACCCCAGATCCTGAAGGTCGATTGGATGAGATTCGCAACATCCTCGTCGCGCGTGACTGCTGCAAAGGTCCTCTGGGTCTGCTCGAAGAAGGCGTCAACATCCTTGCGTAGTGACGAGTCGTTGCCAACACCGCTTGACTTCTTACGAAGCTCCTGAAACTTCTCGTCCACGTGGTCGAAGAAGTCCGGGTCAGTCAACAGCTTCTGCAGGGAGTTGCCAATGTCCATAAGTAGGTCCTCAAACGCGGGGTCTCTCTTCGAGTGCTCCAACAGCTTGTGGAAGCGGGTTTCGAGCTCCTCCCATTCCTTGCGATCGCCAAATGAGCTCATGAGCAACCAGAAGTTCTTCACGGCCTTGTCCATTTCGCGATTGGTGTCGACATCATTCTGGACAGTTCCTACAGCTTCCTCAGCCATACGAGAGTAAGTCTTGGCATATCTCTGGAGAAGCAATGACAGTGTTGAGACCGAGTCAGAATAATCGCGCTTCTGTCGCAGGTTTATGACGGTCTTCTTCAGCCTGTACAACAGCGAGTCGCCCTCGGCACCCTGGAGCTTGTCGGCAATGCTGCTGCCAGCTGCTTGGGCCACTTCAACGGTGCCTGATCCAACAGCTTTTGCAACCTCCTGAACCTCGCCGTTGAGCTCCTCAGATGATACAGCCTCGCCATTGCTAGCATCTGCACCTGGCTCCTTGAGTGCTTTTTGTTCTTCTTGGGAAGGCTCGACCTTCTTGCCGACTTCCTTCGCGACGTCCGAGATTGTGAAAGCAGTGTCCTTGAATACCTCTCGTCCGACCGTGTTGAGATCTGACAGGAAGATACGGAAGTCGGAGTTGGTGAGCAACAGCGACCCGACGGTCTGGAGGCTTTGGTAGGCTTTGGAGGTGTCAGTAGTGGTCAAGTCCGTCGGAACATGTCACCTACCAGCAAAGGTGTCGGCCTTGGCCTTGGAACGAGTGGCACTCCGTGCGATGTCTGCAACGTCCACCTCGATGCGGGCCTTGGAGAGGTACCAGAGGAAATCCTGGATCTGGTCTGCGCTGTTCTTGTTTTGCAGCAGGTCAATGAACTGGTGGAGCCATTGCTTGGTGAACTTGACCAGGCGGCGTCCAGAGTCACTGAGTTCTGGGTTGTCTGGATTGAGGACGTCGGCGGCGAGCAGAGTTCGAACGTTGATGATTAGTTGCTCGTTAGATGGCATGAATCCCTTTCCAAGGGCACGGATCATCTGGTACGAGTGCAGCTTCTGGTGGAGCTCCCTCTGTTCACATGTAAGCAGCTGTTCGCGACACGGCATGCAGCACGCGCACCTGAAGGACCGTGTCATCGCGGTACTGTGGCAGCAGCGGCTGCTGGTCATCGCCGCGTTTGCGGAACCCAAAGCAAGACGACATTGTGGAGGAATTGATGGGTCGAGGTGTGAGTGCTGCACAACAGACTGGACGACTGGGCGACTGGACGACTCCAAGGCAGCTGTCCACGATCATCATGTCGTAGCTACCCGCAAGCTTAGCGCGACCAGAGCTACCCCGGACGTCATTGTGTGGCTCTGTGGCTGGTGTGCCAAGGCCTTATCGATGGGAATCTGGAATTCTGGTCAGGGTCAAGCGCAGTCCCCGCTGCTCCATGCCCAGACGGCTGCCCCAGGCCAAGCAAGTCAACAAAACGTCGCAGCGTCGTGACAGTTGACAGCAGTTCGCACCAGCCGCAACTCCCGATCGACAAGGGACTGCGATCTTGAGTTTCATCATGGGTAGCCCTGGGCCTGAAGGTCGATATGTGTGATCACAGCATTTATTGCTCAGCAACAGCAGTCTCGCGGACGACCACTCCGCGGGCTGCAACAACCTTCCTCCGACATGCTAGTCTCGTCTGCCTCCGACTTGGGATTCTTGCTAGTATGCTGTCAACTGCCGCGATCGGATCCGAGATCATTAATCCACGATCATTAATCGGTCCACTTCAGTCTCCTGTGCTCAAGAAGGGCTCTGATGTTGTTGGAAGGAACCTGGACTACACTTGAATACTGTCACACTCGAATTCCACTAAGGCAGTGAACAGTTTGCAGCGAGATGCGGAGTCTACAATTGCTCGCGTGCCTGTCGTTCAGTTGCCGTTCGGCGACGGGCGCGCACCGCAAGTGCTGGTCTCCGACTTATTTTCTCGCCGCTGGGTGGATACCATGCGGCAAAACTCCGCTTTGGTCTATCCCCACCCCACACACCCAGAGAAGCTTAGGAGGATCAGCGACAGTCGGAGCGGGAGCCCTACCGCTCTCCAGGATTGTTTAGCCTCTTCTGCATCCGATGCGCCAGAAGAAACACCGCTCGCAGAGAGTCGTGCTTTTGCGCGGGATGACGATGCGAGCACAAGAAAGCTCGTGTCAATATGTCTCGGAGTTTTCGGACGGGAATGCGGCGCATTTGACCCCTTTTACGTATGTTACAAATGCGTCCCCAGGCCTGTCGCACAGCACAGGGTTGTAAGGCTCTTCTTTCGGATCATCGGTCCTCTAGCGGATGCCGCAACACTTGGTCCACCTTCCAGAATCTTCACGCAATAACGCGTGTGCGTCTCGTGCTTACAGGGCGCATCGTGAACGGCAGAGCATTCGTGTTTCAGATGGACATGGACGGACGGTGTTCCTCCCAACCGTGATGGTAGACTTGCTCGTGTTCAAACCGTGACTTGCTCCTGCCCATGAACGCTCCGAGACACAGGCATCCGAGACAGTCATCAGCAATGTCCGCATCGTATGTTAACGCCGCTGCAACGCTTGGACAGCCCAAAAATGCCTCTTGATGCCTGATGGGATCCTGCGGAAGCCTGTGGATGGGCCGCTGCAGTTGGCCTACCCGCGGCCAGGGGTCGCGGGCTCGTCTCGATGTCCAGCACCAGCGTGACAGCTTCATGTGTCATTCGTAGGGGCGAGAAGCCATGGAATTGTGGACTCCCACACCGCGGGACGCTTCTCTTGACTGCACTCAGCCTCGGACTCCCGAGTCTTCCCGATATATCGTGGCCCTAGGGAGCCCGCAGAACCTATGACTCGCTAACAGCGGGCGCTGCACCCTGGTCGCTGGCCCAAGCTCACAAAAAGTTCCAGGCGGAATGATGAAGGTGCCCCGGCTCTCCTCTATGACAGGAATTGAGCGCATCCGATAGGCCATTGCTAGCTTTCTCAAACACCGTTCGCCAGCGGACCGTCTTCCACTTTCTCTTTCTATAAGCCGCGGCGGTAGGATCCTGTCAGCTTCGGACGTCAATGCATAGCGTGCGCATTACCTCGCTCTTAAAAGGCGCCCTTCCCTTGCGAGGCGCCCAAACCTCATTCCGCTCTCCCAGACTCTCCCAATATCGCCGTATGGCCTCAGTATCTTCACAAATGGCTTCATCAGACTCCACCCCACAAAGGCCTGCCATGGCCTCCAGGCAACTGACCACAACGTACGCTACCATTGCAGTCGGCCGTCGCAGCAACTAATTCTCTCGTAGGAGCGGCGACTTCTGCTCGGCAAACTCGCCAGATGTCCGCAAGCACCTTGGAACGTACGGCCTGCACCCTCCTGCCGTTGAGAGCTTCGACACACAAGCCCAGCGATGTATGTGACGCAACTTAGTCATCCGTCGGCATTTGCTAACACACCACCAGGCCTCAGGCTTCTTGCCATGAAGACGACTCCCATTGAGAAGTTCCAGTACCTCACCCACCTCAAGGCCACAAACGTGCACTTGTTCTACAGACTGCTCTCGCAAAACATCAAAGTAGGTGGTGCTCGCCGATATCGGAGGAGCGTTTAGCTGACAGCAACCAGGAACTGACCCCCCTCATCTACACCCCGACCGTCGGCGAGGCCTGCGTGAGATGGCACGAGATCTACACACAGCCCGAGGGCATGTACCTCTCCTTCAGCGATCGCGGCCACCTCCGCGAGATCCTCGATAACTGGCCTCACGAGGTTGAGATCACCGTCCTCACCGACGGCTCTCGCATTCTGGGTCTTGGAGATCTCGGCGTAAACGGTATGGGTATCCCCGTCGGCAAGCTGTCTCTGTACACCGCCTGCGCTGGTATCCGTCCCGAAGCCACCCTTCCTCTCACAATCGACTTGGGCACAAACAACAAGGCTCTCCGCGAAGACCCCCTATACATGGGCTCAAGAGTGCCCAAGGTCACTGCCGAGGAGGAGAAGGAATTCCTCGATGAGCTCATGGCTGCTCTGACCGACAGGTGGCCCAAGTAAGTACACCGTTACATCGCCAGATGCAGTAACTAATCGCGTGACAGCATCGTCATTCAGTTCGAGGACTTCAAGAACCCCTTCCCCGCGCTCGAGCGCTACCAGAACACATACAGCATGTTCAACGATGACGTCCAGGGAACTGGTGCCGTCATCGTCGGTGGTTTCATCAACGCTGTCAAGGCGTCTGGTGTTCCCGTCAAGGACCACAAGGCCATCTTCCTCGGTGCTGGCAGCGCCGGTACCGGTGTCGCCAAGCAGATTGTTGAATTCTTCAAGAAGGAAGGTCTGACAGAAGAGGAGGCCCGCCGCAAGTTCTGGTTTGTCGACTCCAACGGTCTCGTCACCCAGGACCGCGGTGACAAGCTCGCCGACCACAAGGTCTACTTTGCCCGTGACGACAACAACGGCCGTCAGTACCAGTCGCTCGCCCGCTTGATCGACTATGTTCAGCCCACCATCCTCATGGGTCTGTCCACCATTGGCGGTGCTTTCAACAAGGACATTCTGCAGAAGATGGCCAAGTTGAACGACCACCCCGTCATCTTCCCCCTGTCCAACCCCTCCAGCAAGTCTGAGTGCACATTCGAGGAGGCTGTTATCCACACTGACGGTCGCTGCCTGTTCGCCTCCGGCTCGCCGTTCCCCTCCCTGGAGCACGACGGCAAACTCCTCACCCCCGGCCAGGGCAACAACATGTACGTCTTCCCTGGTATCGGTCTCGGTGCCATTCTCTCCAAGGCCACATCTGTCACGCAGGACATGATCTACGCCTCCGCCGAGTCGCTCTCCACTTCTCTGAACGAGCAGGAGGTCGCCGATGGCTGGCTGTACCCCGACATCCGCCGCATCCGCGAGGTTTCCGTTGTTGTCACTCGTGGTGTCATTCGTGCTGCCCAGCAGAACGGTGTCGACCGCGCTGTCGAGCTCCGCAATCTCTCTGACGAGGAGCTCGATGCCTACATCGTCGACAGCATGTACAACCCCTTCAAGGACGGCGAGCAGCTGGGCGAGGAGGTCGCAAACCTCATCTCCCAGGCACAGTCAAACGGTGTCAGCGGCATCACCAACGGTGTTGCTCACTCGCACTTGTAAAAGTCTGACATTCTTGAATCATTATCGGCGCTTGGATTGTTTCTGGGGCATGTGGCACATGCCCTCACGTTCGGCCACCACACTTTTCGGCCGTAAAATGGACTTAGCTATGGACTTTTGGACGGATGATTCGATACCCTGTTACACATCCTCCTTCTCATACGTCTTAAGTAGATGCTTTTTGAGCGAATGCGTTGGCATTGGGTTGGAAATAATACGATTGATATTTCAAGTTTGCTCTCGCTGTGACTGTTGTTTATTGATCATAATGTGTATTCGTAGCATTAACCCATGGACAAGAACAAACACAACACCACAGTCTTGCACTGTTAGCCTTGCCCTCGTCCACGATCCTCTACAACATCATTGCCGACCTCGGCCCCACACAACCCTCAACAGCATCGCAACCCACCCCTCCCTCCGCACACAGTCATAGATAGTAGATACCACCATCCCTAGCACCCAACACAGCCAACCTTGCGACAGCGGGACCCCCTCCCGCCGCACTCCCGCGGCACGCCTCCCGCGGCAACGTCGCAATAGGATCGCGTCCGACGGTCGCGTTAAGCTTTCCTTGCAGGAGGCTGCAGGACGCGGGGCGCAGCCTGGGGCTGGGCTGACTCCGCTGCACTGACTCCCGGCCTGGCTCCGCTACCCCGGACCCACCCGACCTTCACATGCATGCCGGTGCGGCGGGCGGGACCGCAGCGTCAGGGCTTTCACATGAGCGGGCGCTAGGGCATGGGGGGCGGGGCGGAGGGTGCTGGGTGATGCTTTGGGCCGAGGTTGGGGTGGCTGGTGGACTGACTGGGGTCCGAGGTTAGGCGTGGGTGTGTAGGGGCCGGGGTTGTGCTTGGGTTGTGCTTGGGTTGCTGGACTTGGTTGGTTTGGTGTCTGGTGCTGGGGGTGTGGCTGGGTTCTAAGTATGGCTGTGAAATGCTTCTCTGTGGTAAGCGGACCCTGGGTGCGGTTGCGGACACAATGGGCAGTGAAGGTTGGGTGTGTGCGGCTTTTGATCGAGCATTGCAGGTCTTTCATTACTCGCTTGTCTGACAGCGCGTACTTACATCTACCCGCGGAACAGTGCAGAGTACCATCTCCTAGCATTGCAGGTATTTAGCAGACCTTCGTGCTTCTCGGTGATCGACTTCTGTAGAATTCCTAAGTGCTGATTGATGCCATAGCCGTCGGAGTCTCGTGCTCGTCTCCAGTGTTGGGTATGCCTTCACCTACACCTCATCGTGAAATCTGCAGTCAATGGAGGTGTTGGGTATTTCACCTTCATCCTTGAAGTCTAGGTGATAACAGCTCGACCTCTTCACCACGGCCACAACACCCAACACCACAATCTCGCATTTCCCCGTTTGCCGTCTTCATCCTGAGCAACCAAACACCAAACAACCACCCACCATGTCCGACACCACCGCCAAAGCCACCTGGACAGACCGCGAGCTGGTAAGCCCAGCACCACGCCCCCAAACCCAGCTAGCACCCCAGCTCGTCTACATCCTCACCGCCATGGAGCACTCCGGCATCAAGCTCGACTACAACGTACGCCGCACCAACCCGCCGCACCAACCCGCCGCACATCACACGCTGACACCACAGAACGCCCCCGTGCCCCCCGGCCGCAACGCCTCGGGCTGCTCGCAGCGCGTCGCCCGCCTGAAGAAGGCGCTCAGGCCCGACATGGACGCGCTGCGGGCGGGCGTGCCGGTCCGCGCCACGGCCACGGGCGGGAAGCGCAAGGCGGGAGGTGGCGAGGGCGCGCCGAAGAAGCGCGGGA
The DNA here is from genome assembly GCA_022609225.1 of Boeremia lycopersici. Lineage (NCBI taxonomy): Eukaryota > Fungi > Ascomycota > Dothideomycetes > Pleosporales > Didymellaceae > Boeremia > Boeremia lycopersici. Next base: position 47,241 of record JAGKPY010000093.1, read on the forward strand.
AGAAGGCCGCTGCGGAGCGGGAGGTCGTGCAGGAGGGTACGCCGGAGAGCGAGGGTGCGGAGGGGGAGCTGTGAGGGTGTGCGTGGGGGCTTTGGGGGTTGGGATGCGGCGTTCGCGCAACTGGGGTTGCTGGGCGGAACATGTGTTTCTCAGGCGTTGTGGACGGGTTTGTACGGGCGCTCTTCTCAGGCTGGTGACGGGGCTGCAATGCATGGATCCAACACGAGCAAACTATCCCACACCCTTTGCCTACCGCAGTTGAATACCTCTGATGACCGATCGCGCGCACTCACCGTACCATCGCCTCCGCTCACCGTCACTGTCAGACCCCAACTCACCCACCGCGTGAACTCACCACCGCGGACATCGCTGCACCTTCACCTCACCACCCTGCCCCCCATATAACCCGCATCACCCGTCCACCACCACCACCCAAAACCCCCACATAAACCCTTCCACAAACACCTTCCACCGTCTCCCTCCAATCATCTCTCTTCCACCGCCTCTCTTCCACCGTCTCTCTTCCAACCACCAACCAACAACCAACCAACCAATCCAACCAACCAATCCAACCAACCCAACCAACGATGTCCGACCCCTCAACCCCCAAGGGCAAAGCCGGCTCCGGCTGGACAGACCGCGAGCGCGTGAGTCTCCCTCTCCCTCTACCTCTCCTCCAGTCGCCTATGCACACGTGCTGACATGGCACGTAGCTAGCGTATCTACTGAGCCTGCTCGAGCACGCGGACACGAAGGTCAACATCAAGGTACGTTATGCCGCAGTGTTGCTTGACCCGGTGCAGCGCGTGAATGGACGTGGACTGCCGTACTGCCATGCACTGCCATGCACTGCCATGCACAGCCATGCACAGCCATGCACTGCCGCACAGCCGCACTGCCACTGCCGTACTGACTGACCCGTACCAACACACCGCAAGACATCCCCGCTCCCCCACAACCGCACGCCCATCGCCTGCGAGCGCATGCTGGGCCGGCTCAAGACGTCGCTGAAGGGGGAGCTGGACGCGCTGAGGAGGGGTGTCGCTATGCCCACCGCTACGACTGCAACTTCCACAGCCGCCGCTGGCACGCCGAAGAAGACTGCTGCTGCTGGCGACGGCGCGGGTAGCAGCGACGCAGACGCTCCGCCCACGAAGACGGCCGCCCCGCGGAAGCGCAAGGCCAACGCCAAGACTACGGAGGAGGGTGGCCCGAAGAAGCGCGGAAGGCCCGTGAAAGCTGGGAAGGCTGTGAAGGAGGAGGAGAGTCACCAGTCGGAGGAGGTTCAGCAGTCGGAGGAGGAGCAGGCCAAGTCCGAGGATGAGCAGATCAAGTCCGACGATGTGGAGGACGAGGACGCAGAGATCTGAGGCGCGCGCGTGGGTGGTGCAGTGCGTATGAGTCTTGGTCTTGGTCTTGGGCAGGACGATGGATATGGATGACTTGGACACGACGCTGGATATGGATGACTTGGACAGGACGCTGGATATGGATATGGACGAGGGACTCGCGAGCCAGCAGCACCCGCTGCGCTGCGCTTACACAGCAGCGAGCGCGGACAGGAGCGCGGACAGCACCCAGCCAGTGCGGGCGAGCACGGCACGGCATGGCAGCAGTTGGGACACAGCAGCAGAGTTGGCACACGGCAGCAAGTTGGGACACGGCTGCAGAACAGACCCGAACAGAGAAATCCATTTGATCCATTTGAGCCATGCACAGAAATCCATCTGAGCCATGCACATACCCTACCTACAGTGCTTTGTGTAACCGCCCACCCGTACCCAACGCCACCCATGCTATGCAAACCCCCAATACCGTGTACAAGCCTGCGCCAAGTAGCCCCGCCTGCGTGTATTGCACCACCGCGCACTCGCCGTTGCAAAACCGCCGCCCTCCGCCTCGCTACCCCCCCGTCTCGTCCGGCGCCCCGTCATGCCACCGCACCGTGGTACTAACCCTCACACTCCGCGGCCTCTCGGGCCTGGCAGCGACATCGCGTCTCGCGACACTCAGCGGCTGGTCGGCGCCGGCCTCGCTCAGGGCCTCTTTGACGAGCTTCTGGGCCTCGGACTGCAGGTTGGGCATGTGCGCGGGCGCGTCGTCCTTGTGCAGGTAGCTCTCGAGCAGGGCCTTGAGGGTCTGGGCGCGCACGGGCTTGGCGAGGTAGTTGTTCATGCCTGAGTCGAGGCATTTCTCGCGGTCGCCTTGGATGGCGGATGCCGTCATGGCGATGATGAGGACGTTGCGGATTTCGGGGTTCGGGTGCTTGCGGATGAGTTTTGTGGCTGGGGGTTGGTTAGGGGTGGAGATGCAGGTGGGGGGACTGGATGGGACTGGATGTAGGGACTGGATGTAGGGACTGAATGTGTGGATGTGTATAGGCTTACCTTCGTAACCATCACAGTGCGGCATCTGCACGTCCATGAGCACGAGGTGAAACGGCCGACCATTATCCGAGGCGCGCTCGAGCGCGTCAATCGTCTTGAAGCCGTCGAGGTACGCATCGCACTTGAAGCCCAACTTCTGCACAAACGAGATGGCGATGCGCTGGTTGATAAGATTATCCTCAGCAATACAAATACGCAGGTCCGCGCGCGGGATCGTCGAGAGGTCGATGCACGTGCCGGCCGACTGCTCGTGGCCGTTGTTTTCCTGGCTCGAGAACTTGGCCATGGGGTCGACGTCGCGGGTGTAGTCCCTCGCCAGAGAGCCCTCCATGTTCACCTTGGTGAAGCGCAGGGAGAAGGAGACGGTCGTGCCGACGCCGGGCGCCGAGTCGAGGCGCACCGAGCCGTTCATGACGTTCTCGATCAGGGCCTTGACAATGCTCAGGCCGAGCCCTGTGCCGCCGTAGCTGCGTGCTGACGAGGACTCGACCTGCGAGAAGGGCAGGAACAGCTTTTTCTTCTGCTCCTCAGGGATGCCAATACCGGTGTCGATCACACTACAAGTAACATCGACCCAGTCCGGCCCCTCGCGGTCGACCACGGCGCGCACTGTGACCGAGCCCCGTGGCGTGAACTTGTAGCTGTTGGACAGCAGGTTCATCAGAATCTGGTGGAGACGCACGGGGTCGCCCATGACCAGCATCTCGGGGTTCAGCTCGAGCTGCTCAATGGTCTTGAGGCCGCGCTCGGCATTCGTGTATGCGAGCGCACGCACGACCTCGGTGATGGTTTCGTTGAGGGACAGCGGCATCTCTTGGACGTTCATCTTGCCAGCCTCAAGCTTGGAGTAGTCGAGCAGATCGTTGATGATCGACAGGAGGGTGTCGCCGCACACGCGAATAGAGTCGGCGTAGCCCTGCTGCTCTGGGTTCAGCAAGCTGGCCTTGAGAAGCTCAGACATGCCGATCACGCCGTTCAGAGGTGTCCGCAGTTCGTGAGAGACGTTGGCAAGGAAGAGACTCTTTGCTTTGGCAGCCTCCTCCTTGAGCTTCATGTTCCTCACTGCGATGGCTTCGGCTTCCTTGGCCTTGATCTCCGCCGCCCTCGCCTGTGCTAGCGCGCGTTTCTGCATCTCCAGCATGGCTTCGTTGCTCGCGCTGACTCGTTCCACCTTCTTGAAGAGCAAGGCATTGGCGAGGGAGATGGAAATCTGGTTCACGAGAAGGTGGAGTACTTGCGTGTTCCGTTCTGTGAATGAGTTTGGCGGGCCCTCGACGTATATACTGCCAAGGAGGTGGTCTGAGTGTATGATGGGTAGGCAAATCACAGCCTTGCCTTCCGGGTTTCGCTTCAGGTACGAGTCTGAGACGTTCGAAAAACGGTCGTCTTCCAGGAGGTTCTGGACAAACACGTTCTCTCGGAAGCGCAGGGTGTAGAGTGTCACTTGTCGAGCGACCATGTCGTCTACCGAGTCCAGCGGCTGACCTGCTGGAAACGACGTGACGCCAGGAAATTGGCCGGGGTCGTTGTTTGACTCACTGGATGCTACGCAAGCGATGCTCCACTCGATTTGTGAGTCTTCGACGACAATACCACACAGGGTGCCTCCAGTCGACTCGAGGATTATAGAGGCCATCTTGGCCATCAGCTTGTCAACCTTCAGTTCGCTTGACAGGACTTGGGAAGACTCTAGGATGGAAGAAAGATCGAGCATGTCTAGCCCAACTGCGGAGAAGCCGTTGCGGAGGTCGCTGGATGATTCGTGACGTCGCCCTGTCTCGGGGACAATCCAGTTCTGGGTTCGATCGACTGCCGTCTCGGTCCCGAGAAGCTGTTCATGGTCCTCGTTCTGCTCGAGTCGTAATGTTGTGTTGCCTGTGTCAATGATGGTGGTTTGCACTGCGACGTCGACCGTGGTGAGCGACACTGTACCTCGAAGGAGGAACTCGTACTTGTTAATGACGTGACTCGCTTTGCCGTATGCGGAGATCCTGCGATACACAGAAATGCAGTCTTTGAGAGCGTGGCGAGCGGGTCTACTGGCTCTTTTCCGGACCAACCACTCGGCGTAGAACTCTAGAGCATGAGCCTCGTCCAAGGTGAAACCGTGAATCTCACTATGATCCATCGCCGCTTCGTAGTTCCCTAACGCTGTTGGAGGATCGCCGTGGACCTCTGCAAGCACAGCGGCAAGCATATGAATCCAAGAACGGTAGTTGACATCGGTGATGGTACAAAGAGACTCCAGCTGTTTGGTGGTAGTAAGAATGTGGTTCAGCATTTGCTGCCGCTTTGGATGGTCCTTGTCGTCGCGCAGCAGGGCCAGGTATGCTAATGAAAGATGGTACATGACAGAGTAATTGAGCCGCTGACACCAAAGACTGCCCAGCATCGGCAGCAAAAGCTCACCCAGCGCGGCAGCCTCTTGGTAGTAGCCGTACAGCACCAATATTGGCAGCTTGTTGGCAAGGTAGTAGGTCTTTGGTCTTTTTGGGTTGCTTGCTGTTTGCTCGAGCCATTGCACATACTCGGCGGAATCATGCTCCTCGTCCGTGAAGACTGTCGATGCATCATCTGTCCGGGTTTTGCCTTGGAGAGCTCTGGCGTACTGACGAGCTCCCATCAGTAGTACACCTCCCCGCATGTCTTGTTCCCAGTTCTTCAAGTCCAAGGGCACATCCTCGACGTAGGCTTCTATCTCAGCACATTCGTAACAGGCAATCACCCTAAAGTGAGCCTGAGTGCCGAGATTCAGTAGGGTTAGCAAGCGATCACCAGCAGTCAATGCTGACTCCAAGGCAGCTTGATCATGTTAGCTTCACTAGCAGATAGATGCATTTGCGCCGACTTACCCTGAAGATGAGGAACCAGATCCGCTGCCGGCGCCTCCAGGTGCCCTAAAAACAGCGGATGTAAAGTCTGGCCACGGCCGAGGGTGTAGCTGTCGTCGGGGAACATCTCGAAGAGCCTCTTGGCTATCGCTCCCATATCTGCTGCAAAGTTTAGCATGGCGAATCGGCCACCGGCGATGCTTCCAAGATGGACGTAAGCAAGTGCAGCCTGGGATATGGTTCCTCGCTCGAGGTGGATATTCACTAGCTTCAGCGTGGCCTGGTAGAAGAGCAGACTGTTCGACCAGAACGCAGCGCTGAGAAGCTCGATGAAGACGGGTCCCATTGTAAGAAGTACACGGTCGTCTTCGGATGGTTGGCGTGCCAGCAGATCCTCTGTGTTGACATGTTGCAGTTTGGTATACACGGCCTGGAACTCTGCATCGCACTCCTCCCAGGTGGTGGGAGGTACTGGGGATCCTAGTAGAGACAGACAGTCTTTCAAAGCCTGGAAAGCGCCAAAGCTGTCACCGCGCACGGCGTGGACACGTGATTGCAAGATGAAAGAACTTGCCATGTCGCAAGGATCGCGGGCATGCTGGAATGTGGTCCGGATGAGACTGAGGGCCTCGTCGAGCATATTCTGATGCCAATAGCACTCGGCTGACCGCACAAAAAGCTGCAGTGTTTCCTGGTATGAAACGTCGTGCTTTGATTCATCCCACGGATCGTCTTGCAAGAGCATCAGACAGTGCGCGAAGTAATAAATCGCGGTGGATCGAGCGCCCGATTCGGCGGCCGTTTCTCCAGCCTGATACAAGACGTCCCGGAAAGGCGCACGTTTTGATTCCCTGTCCTTGATCAAGTCAACAGCGAGACAGATGTGGCGACTTCGCATATACAGAGCCTTGGAATCACCCATGGCATCGTCATGCCACTCGTTGGTCGAGCTGACGATGCGGGCAATCTCGTAATGCATCATGGGGGTATCCCACTCCTTCTCGAGCAAGGCGGCAGCCGCAAATAGGTATCTGTCGTGGCTGAAACGGAATCGAGACTCGCTTTCCGCAGGCATGAGAATGTAGGCGGCGAGAGCTCCGTTCAATGCCGTTACAATGCACTCCTTCTCCCCAAATAAGGGCAATCTCTCAGCGTCTGCGGGTGCATTCTTCGGATTCAACAGCTTCGAGACCAGATGGTAGGAGAAAGCACCGCCTAGTAACGAAGCCCACGCCAGTAGTTTGCGAGTGTCTGTCGGCAACTCAAGCAGCCTCTTCGTTATAAAATCGTTGGTAACCGAAGAACCATATTCAGTGCTTTCGAAAACTTCAAAGACCTTGTCGAGGTCAAAGAGCCAGTTGTTCTCTCGCCAGGAGTAGTAGACGCACTCCTTCCGATAGCAGGTGTCGAGTATTTCCCGGATGTAGAATAGATTGCCTCGACTCTTCTCTTGTATCACTGCCACCAGAGGGAGGATGTACTGATGATCGCGATGAAGCGTCTCGGCTACGTAATCGGCAGTCTGGGCTTCGGTGAAGGGATGCAGCTGTACTTTCGTAGCGGACTGCAGCGAGGGTCGGAGTTCTCGGGGAACGCCTTCTTCGTCAGTGTAGGTCAGAATCAGTACAAGCGGGATTTTGGCTTGAACGATATGATGTATGAGCTCTGGTCTTGATCAGTATGTGTGACACACTGTGATGGAGACTGTAGTGCGTACCTGCGCTCTCGGAATCTGCGTTCTGCACGTCTTCCAAGGTCCATATACACAGCTTCTGCATTGCAAACAACCGCAGGACATCGATGAAAACGCTCATGAACTTGGTGGACTTGGATGCACCCCCACTCCGCAGCCATGCTTCGGCTGTGTGTCCAAAACTCCCGCAATGTATTGCTGGTGAAGACGCTCGCCTCGAAGGGTCTGTATCGCGTGGCATGGGAGTCTTTGGTGTCCCGCTCATGTTGAGGAGCCAGTCTGGCAGATTCAGGTAGCTGCGCAGTGCCGCCCATACGCCCGTGTTCTTGAGGAAGCTCCGCAGACTGTTGTGGAAGTCGGACGAGACGTCAGCCTCACTGAATACTTGTCGAAACATTGACGACATGACCTTTAGGATGGGGTCAAAAGGTGCCTTTTTTGTCTTGTCAAACTTGGCCGAAGCAAAGTAACCGTGACTTCTTGCGGTGCTCTGTACGCTTTGGACTAGACGTGACTTGCCGAGACCAGTGGCGCCGCCAACAGCGATTACCTCACAGCGGCCTTTGCGTCTCGTGACCCGATTGGACATGCTGCGTACGATTGTACTGTCGTTTGATGGTACGGATCTCGAGAGAGAAGAGGACCCTTCAAGACTGTTATTAGAATGGCCTCGACTCGATGGCACCAGGGACGGTCGAAAGTGCGGGCTCTCTCCAGCCATTGAATCCCTGGTCTGAGTAACGCTGTCTTGCGACCGTTGGCCGCGTGCTTGATCAAGAAAAACGGGCGCAGCGGAGGAGATGCTGTTCAAGCGAGTTTCTGAGCCGCGAGAGCTCGACGTGTCCGATGCAATGTCGTCGAACTGGAAGTTGACTTGGCCATCGGAAAATGACGAATTGGAGCTCAGGCTGCTCAGGACCTTGACGCCAGTCCGCCGGCGTTTGTGCACACGCTGGATCACATCGACGATGACTTGACGTTCCTTTTCGCGGCTTATCTGCTGCAGCGGAAGATTGAAGAAGCAGCTGATGTCCTTTGTCGCAATGTTGAATGCCTTTAGTCCCTCGCCATCGCCTTCGGACAGGAGCTCGCGAATGCGAGTCAGATCGAATTTGAGACCTGAAGTCGAGTGGTAGCGCTCCTCGATATTCCGTTGCGTCATTCGCTGGATGACCATGGAGAGGGCGTCGGGGATGTCGATGCGGCCAGAAGAAACAGGCGGTATTCTCTTGCTCAGCACGCTCTGCATCACGTCCAGCGCGGTAGTGCCTTGGAACGGGGGGTGTCCGCACAGCATGGTGTAAAATAAAATGCCAAGACTGTAAATGTCGGTTCGACTGTCGGGCTCGGCGGGCATGCGACCGGTTTGTTCGGGGGCGATGAAGGCGAGCTTCAGCTCAATTCCGGTTTCGCGACTCAGAGTGTTCCAGCCAGCAGAAGTGAGCCCGTTTTCGAATGATCTGGCGCCGCTGCCAAAGTTGATCATCTTCACATGGCCATTCTCGGCAAAGTGGAAGGCGTCTGCGCGCAATTCGCCGTGGACCATGTCGTGGCCGTGGTGCAGGATCTCCAGACACTCTGTTGCGCCGACGGCAAAGTCCAGGAAGGTGAGCAGAGGCACGCCTGTGGTGGGCGGGGCTTCATCGGACAGCCATGCATTGCCGCGATTTGTAAAGTTGTACCAGTTGGGGCCGAAGGTGACCAGGTCCTTGAGGTAGTTGGGGCCGGGGGCCTCGAAGACGCTGGCGACCATGGGCTCCTCGCCGGGCCGCGAGGGCAGGCGGATCAAGTCGAGCGGGCGCACGAAATGGCGACAGGCGGGATCGGACCTGGAGGTGATGAGCTTGGACAGCTGGAACTCGCGCTCGAGGCGCAGTGTGAGGTTGGACACGCGGCACACGACGGGCCGGCCATGGCGGTGCAGGGCGGTGACGGTGGCGTGGGTGCGGGCGGTGGCGGCGCTGGCATCGCTGCCCGAGGACTTGTGGCCGAGGGCGACGGACGGGCGGTGCGCGTCGGGCGAGTGCGAGGCGGTGGGCGAGATGGCATTGCGGCCGCGCGAGGGCGGGCGGTCGTGGGCAGGCGTGTTTTGGTGGCCGAAGAAGTGCCAGTTGTCGTAGGACTGCAGGTCAGTTGGGCGCGGGGGCTCGCGGGCGCGCGGCTTACCGAGTGGAAGGGCTTGATGTCGGCGTCCCAGACGTAGCCGGGCAGCTCCTGCAGGCGCGCGAGGATGCCGGCGAAGCGCGTCTCGCGCGGCGTGGGGTCGGTCGCGGGCATGGTGGGCGCTGGGCAGGCAGTGGGTGCGCTGGGCAGGCAGTGGGTGCGCTGGGCAGGCAGTGGGTGCGCTGGGCAGGCAGTGGGTGCGCTGGGCAGGCAGTGGGCGCTGGTCAGGCAGTGGGTGCGCGCGGCATCGCTCGTGTGGTGCTGGGCGCCGTTGGATGCAGAGGCTCGGTGGGCTCACGGGGAGGCGGGCGGCGCGGTGGGCATGGCGCTGGGCGCGTCGCGGGTGCGGAAGCAGTGCTGGCAGAGTGGCAGAGTGGCAGAGTGGCATGGAGCACCAGCACAGCTGCGGGACCGATGGCGCTGACGGAGCGTGGAGCTTCGCGGGCCTGGCGTGCTAAGCTTCGCCAGGGCTGCGCTTCAGGCCGTCATACGTCGCACACGCCCCGCCCCACAGCGTCGAGAGCGCCCTGGCGGCGATCGGGCCAACGTCGCGACCCGCCGACCGACCGCCCCGACCGCCCCGACAGACCCAGACAGACGTCGTCGATTCAGACTGCCCGCGTCAAGCCACACAGACCCGCTGCGCAGAGACACGCAGAGCCACGCAGAGCCCGTCCGCAACACGCCGCAACAGGCAGTCGCCCGCCCTGTACCCGCCCTGTACCTGCGCCCGCCCCGACGTCCCCGTCCCCGCCCGCGCTGCTCGGCCATCCTCGAGGCCCCGTCCCGCCGCCGTCCCACGTCCACGTCCACGTCCACGTCCACGTCCACGTCCACACATCTCCCGCCAGCGCTCGACACATCCCCCCAATGCTGCACCATGGACATGACCGACCGCGACCATGGCTTCCAGGACGACCCGCCGCCGCGCCAGCTGCCCGCCGACCTGCCCACCTCGCTCAACGACCGCCGCCCGGTCAGCGCCTACATGCCTGAAGAGACGGAAATGTACGATGCTTGGCAGGGTGAGTAGCCCACGCCCGTCTCCACCCGCGCTGACCTGGCCCAGGCCAGTCGTTCCTGACCACGCCCATGCCCGCCCGCCCGCTCAGCTTCAACCTCGCCCTCGACGACCCCAGCTTCGGCGACGAGGACATGCAGCAGCTCGAGGACAGCGACAGCCGCCTGGTGCAGATGCTCGCCCACCAGGCCCGCCTGAAGAACGACAACGCCGGCGACGAGGCCAAGGTCGTCGTCGACGACAAGCTGTCGCACCAGGAGAAGCGCGAGGCCCTGCAGGGCCTGTTCACCCTGGCCACCTCCAACGGCGAGCGAGAGCGCGTCAAGCGCCTGCTGGACGGCAAGGCCCGCGAGTACATCAACATCGACGGCGTCGACGCAGAGGGCACCCCGCCGCTGGTCTACGCCAGCTGCTTTGGCCACGAAGACGTCGCCGCCATTCTGATCGACGAGGGCGCCAAGGTTGACATACAGGACAAGAACCGCTGGACCCCGCTCATGTGGGCCATGACCAACCGCCACAAGGAGATTGTGAAGCTGCTGCTGGACCACGGCGCCTCGACCGACGTCAAGTCGTCGGGCGGCCGAACCGCCTTTGACTTTGTCGAGCCCAACAGCGAAATCTCAGACTACCTGCACGAGAGCGGCTACGCCATTGGCAACGCCGGCGTCGACGACTTTTATAATTCAGGCCTGGAAAACGACCGCTTCGAGCAGGAAATGCACGAGAACGACATGAAGCGCCGCATGATGATGGAGAGCGCCTTCAACCTGGAGGTCGACATCGGCAACCTCGGGCTCGACGAGCAACCAGAGGTAGTGTGCCTTCCCTGTACCCGACCACCACTGACATCAGCAGTCTCCCGAAGAGCCCGACCAGGGCCAGGACTTCATCTGGGACCGCTGTCTCAACGACCAGATGTTTGTCTTCCAGGAAAGCGAGCTCGAGCGCATCCTGGACATCATCATCACCACCATGACGCCGCAGCGCTCGCCCTCGCAAAAGCCCGTCCCTGCAAACGTGCTCTTCCTGGCCGCCCGCTACGCCCACTACCACGCCAGCCCAGACCTGCTAGAGACGCTCCTTGTATCGGCAATGGGCAAGATCAACGAGGTTGTGGACAAGTACCAGTGGGACATGACCGTGTTGGCGTTTTGGATGTCCAATGCCACGCTCCTGCTACACTACATGAAGAAAGACGCCGGACTGGCCATGGCCGCGACGGAATTCCAGCTGCACATGGCAGAGCTCATAAACGAGATCTTCATCTTGATCATCCGGGACGCCGAGCGACGAATGGACAAGAACCTGGACTCCTCCATGCTCGAGCACGAACCGATGCCGGGGTTTGAGGACGTGCAGTTCCAGCACGAGTGGAAAATCTTCCGCTCGAAACCGAAAGCGAAACCCCTCGAACCTCTCGAGAAGCGATTTCGACCTCCGTCACCGAAAGCTAGAGCGAAGCCCTCGCCCCGCAACATCGCCTCCCTGCTCTCCTCCACCCTCTTCGTCCTGGATCTCTACGATGTCCACTCAGTCATCACTGCTCAAGTGCTGTCGCAGCTGATATACTGGCTCTCCGCAGAGATGTTCAACCGCATCATGTCCAACCGGAAATACCTGGCGCGCACAAAAGCCATGCAGATTCGCATGAACGTGTCGACGCTGGAAGACTGGGCGCGCTCCAACAACCGGCAGCCCGAACACTACGAGAACGGCTCGATGACCTCGACGGGCGACAACACCGTCGACTCTACCAGAAAACACATCGAGCCGCTGATCCAGCTGCTGCAGTGGCTGCAGTGCTTCACATCGATTGGAGAAGATCTGGAGTCGCTCATCGGCACGCTACAGCAGCTAACAAAGCTGTCGCCATCACAGCTTCTGCACACTGCAAAATACTACCGCCCGGAAGTAGGCGAGAAGGGCCTGCCCAAGAGCGCATCGAAGTATATTGTGCACCTGCAGCAAGCCGCCGCCGAGCGCAAGACGCGCGCGCGGTCCCCCAACCCGCCCCAAAAGGGCTTCGACGAACCCACCACGCCCATCAAGCAGACCTCGGGCACGCAGCTCGCGCCCGCGCCGTCGCCCGCGCCGTCGCGCATCTCGGGCGAGCTCGAGCGCGACGAGGACGACGCGCCCAGCGAGCTCCTGCTCGACCCGTCGTACATGCTACCCTTCACGCTGCCAACCTCGACCGACATGCTCATCAGCTACGGCGCGGGCTTCGGCGGCGTCAACCGCGAGCGCGAGCGCAAGTACATTCCCACCGTGCCGCCCGAGATCATGGCCAAGCTGGAGTTTAGCACTGCGAGCAAGAACGGCGGGTACTACGAGGAGCAGTGGGATTCTAGCTTTGGGTGACCCAAATGGGGCTGCTTGGGTGAGCGCAGACGCCGCGTGAGTGTGGAGGCGGAGAGGCGAAAAGTCGTTGGATAGCACGCATCAGCGAGGACCGGACGGATATAGCATATAGACTCAACCACCCCCACGGTGTCAATCAACACGGTGTCAATCCCCACCACACCGCGAGAATCCAAACGCACAATCCACTCCCGCAGCAACACCACCACCACGCGTGTCCCACCAAGCCGCAACGAGCCGCGAAACCCGCGCGCGACAAGAGCAGCAGATGGTTTATCCCGCCGTCGAAGACTGTGGTAGTTGTTCTTGTGAGGTTGTTTTTGTGAAGTTGTTTTTGTGAAGTTGTTCTTGTGGAGTTGTTTTTGTGAAGTTGTTTCTGTACTCCCGCCCGCTGCCTATCATCGCACATGCTACATGCTGCAATGTATCCCGCCGCCAAGCGCGCCAGGTGCAGATGTCACATGTCGTACGTACACACTCCTGCGAGACGTCGACTGGATACTCGCCGTTGGGTGGTTTATGTACGCTTGGTGTACTATCTGTGGTTTAAGCGTTGGGTAGGGGGTGGATATTAGTACAGAGTGCATGTCTTGTTTTATCACACCGGGTGGATGTTATCTGGATGTTGTATCCGCCTGACTGACGCCTGGGCCTGGGCTGGGGCTGGGCCGTAGATACTCTGTATTGGATAGCTTGGGTATAAATATAAGCTGTTTGTTGCTGGTTCTGCGTCGTGAGTAGAGAGTGGGTGGGCTGGGTTGGGTTGGCTGGGTTCTGTGTTTTTTCGCTGGAGACGTGGACTGTGGAAGATCACGTCCAATCTATGTCCGACTGATACCTTTATAACCTAAGCCGTAGATACTCTGGGAATTGGACGGCTTGGGTATAAGCTGTTTGTTGCTGGTTCTATGTGGTGAGTAGAGAGTGGGGGGTTGGGTTGTCTGGGTTCTATGTTTTTCTGCTGGAGACCTAAATTCCTAGATAATCTTCAAAATAACCATTTTGAACACAAGCTTACTATACTACAGTTTTACGTATCAAGCAAAGGTTCAGTGTCTTATTTTGTCTACATATGCTACACTCTCTTGCTAAACACCTAAACCTATACTTCCTAAGTTGGACGTTTAAACACAAGCCTGTGGCATCACAGTCCAAATCCCAAAGTGAAGGTAGCCATCTATTCCGTCTACATGTCCTACATCCTTCTCCCAAACACCCTAAACCGCTTAACCCCCCCATCCGGAATAATCACCAACTTGGCATGCGTATACCGCTCCCCCTTGACACGCACCAACTCATCCCTATACTCGATCTCAACATCCGGCGCACTCCTCTGCGGCGCCAAAACCTCCACCCACCCCGCCTCATCACTCGCAGGATCCGCCGCAAAACTCCCAGCGAACACCTGCACCTGCTGCGGAAAATTGCCGCGGAAATGCGCCGTGTCGATGACAACCCGCGCAATCTCGCCCGCAGCCCCGAGCCGCACAATCGCCCAGTCGACGTGCGCGCCGCGCGTCCGCTTGGTTTCCCACCCGTCGCCCATGTCGTGGCCGCGGCCCGGCAGGAGTAGGTTGTCGGCGGTCCCAAAGTGCTGGTCCGACACGGCCGTCGCCACGCCGCCCATGACCGTCGCGCTGAGCTCGAGTTCCGCAGCGGTATCCGCGGGGAACACGGGGACCGCCACCCCGTACAGCCGGAACCGCGCGATGCCCCCGTCCGGGTACATCAGCAGGCGCACGTGCGTGTACGCGGCATCCGTCAGTGCAGGGAGCAACCAGCCGTGGCGCTGCGACGGCCCGCACTCCTGCCTGTCGAGGATAGTGGTCCATCCCTCAAAGCCCTCCTTGACCACCTCGTCATCGTCCGCGGCAAACGCGCCCTCGACGGCGACAGCAGGCGCGTGGTTCCCGTTGAAAAACGCAGTGTCCACCTCGACGCCCGCGACGCGCCCCGACGACGTGCCCAGCCGGATGACGACCCAGTCCGCGGGCGCGCTGTTGTGGCGCCGCGTCTCCCACCCGTCGTACCAGGCGCCCGAGTGCACGAAGACGCCGGGGCGCGAGACGGGGGCTGTTTTGGTCGTGAGGTTGGATGCCGCCGCGAACCATTCGTCGCTGAAGGCGACGATGCGGGAGCCCAGGGGTGTGGAGATGAGGTCTGGGGGTGTGAGTGGGGGGAGGCATGGTGTGAGGGGGGGGGCAGGCATACCGGTGTACTTGGACTTGAACGTCGCGTCGATGTCCCCCGCGGGGATGAAGGTCGCGGCCATGACTTCCAGTATCACCACAATGAAACCGTGCAGCAAGTCTCCAGAAGCGCAGAAGCGTAGCGACGGATACAAACCGATCAATTACCAGGCGAAAGCACCGCAAACCCCGGGGAGGGGGGCACACCCCTCTATATACCTCAGGAACGCGCGCCTCTAGTGAGTCTCCCCCTCGGCGCCCGCCGCCGCCCCGCCCCCTCCCACGGAGATGCCCACCCAGCGCCCGCAGCGCCCGCACCGCGCGCACCAACAGTGTGGAACTCCCACCTGAGCGAAACCCCGCGCATGAGGTAACCCCTGATCTCGGGGCCGGCGGTG
This sequence comes from Boeremia lycopersici, assembly GCA_022609225.1. NCBI lineage: Eukaryota > Fungi > Ascomycota > Dothideomycetes > Pleosporales > Didymellaceae > Boeremia > Boeremia lycopersici. Next base: position 62,287 of record JAGKPY010000093.1, read on the forward strand.
CGCGCGCTGGGTGGCCGGCGCGTTTTCGTCAGGTGTGCGGATCGAGTAAGCGGGTGAGGCGGGGCGATATGTGACACGATTCTGCACCTGATAGCGTGGTGGGACGGGGATGTGCGCATTACGAAGGGTATTGAAGGGTTGGGTTAGCTGGAGAACATGAGTTGAAACATGTAGACAGCAACGTTTAATCTCTAGACACTTGAAGTGCAATGCAACAAGCTTGTATTGGAGATTTTAATTTAGAGAGTATCTACTTCGTAAGGCTAGGTACTTGGAGGATATAAAATCTACTAATAAAATAAGATATTTGATCTTGACTTGACTTGACTTGACGCTTAAAAACTATAGTAGAATAAGCTTATGTTTAAAACACTCAACATGAAGAGTATCCAGGCACGCGGCTGACAAAAAAGAAGCGACACCCAAAAGTTGGCATTACCCGCAGCTTTGTAACGAAGTAACAACAACAGTAATATACTATCTAAAGTATAGAGACTATAAAGTACCCTTTTTTCTATAATACCATCTCTTTAGATTTTAATTTTAGGTTGTTGTTGTAAGATAATGTTGTTATAAAGACGTGGCGTTTATTACTAGACTCTCAGTTTTGGTGGCCTGGTGTCGTCTCTTTTTTGTCAACCGCGTGCCAGGGTTTAGGTTTAGTAGGAGGATGTAGGACATATAGACAAATTAAGATGGTTATCTTCACTTTGGGATTTAGACTGTAATGCGAAAAGCTTGTGATCGACACATTCAATTCAAAAGGTATTTAAGGTCCAGGTGTTTAGCAGGAGAGCATGGAACAAGTAGACAACAAGACCTTCCACCTTCACTTCATCACTGACAACAGCAATACAACAAGCTAACAGCAAGTTCATCCCACACCACGCCATCAACCGCTCATGGTCGGCAACAGTGGCATCAGGGCATCAGGATCAGTTACAAACTCATTCAAACGTTCAATTCAAAGGGTATCTAAAGGTACAAATCCCGCCATCTCGCGACCACGATGCTTCCACCACCATGCAGATATACACACACCCAAAAGAGATTCATTACCGTCATTACACCCAAGATTCGTCACCGTCGGTACGACCAAGATTCGTCACCGTCGGTACAACCAAGATTCACCACTGATCTGACATCTACTATCGCATATAGTCCGGCTTGCTCGCCTTGTTCACGGCCGGCGGCGGCCCGTCGTCGTCCGGGTACGGCAGCGGGGCGCCGGGCGGCGGGCGCGCAAATCCCAGGCCCACGGGCGGCCCCGGCGACGTCCTGTGCACGGGCGACCCGGGCGACACGGGCGAGACTCTGAACGCGGGGTGGCCGGACAGCGGCGGCGGGACCTTGGCGTCGTTGAGGGGCGTTTTGGGCGGCCGCGGCGGCGGCTCGAAACTCAGCCGCGGGGAGCTGGCGTACGAGAAGGGGCGGTCGGCCGAGAACTGCTCGTCGGAGGTTCGGCCTGGCGAGACCAGTTCGCCCGAGTGCCGTGGGGGCATGTCGTTGATGCCCACGGGTTGTGGGAATTCGTCCGAGGAGACGACGAGGTATTTGTCGTTGTCAGAGTGGTGTCGGTGGGGCTGGAGAGGAGCCGGGCGCATGTCGGGCGTCATCGTCGACATGGTCGACATGTACTCGGCAGTGAGTTCTTCGGCGGGGAGCTCGACTGCAAAGCCAATGGGGTCTGGGATGGTTGGCAGGGGTTTCGTAGGTGGTGGCGAGGCCGCTGGCAGGGACGAGTTGTGGCCCTTCTCTGCACGCTCCCAGCGTAGCTTTGCGCGGTGGATGCGGGCAATCTTTGCGGCAGCATCGAGCGACATGGCCTGTACATTCTTCTCGGCCAGGTACATGCGCGTGTTTGTGCTGATCTCGGACAGGGCGTTCCACTCGTTCATGCCGAACTCGCCCACGCCAACATTGACGTTGAGGCGGTAGTAGTTTTCCTGATTGACCTGGCGCTTCGCGAGGTGGTCCTTCATCTCCTTGTGCGTCTTCTCGCAGCCTTCAATCTTCGCAATGAGTCGGCGACGCGCCTCGGCAAAGTCGCCAATGCCACCCGACACAAAGCCCTCCCACCACAGATGCTCTTGGCTATTCGTTCCGTCGGGTCGCTTTCCGGTGCCTATACTAACAAAAACACCAATGTCACGGCCGGGCCACTCGTTGCAGACGGCTTCGTCCAGCACCATCGGCGAAGGGTTGTATTTTCCGGAGCCTTCGTCCAGGAAGACGGATTGGCCGATCTGGATTGGCTTGAAGGCGAGGGCAGTTGCGGCTGTTGCCCGTCCCGCTTGCCAGATGGTCGCGTTGGGTGCGACGGCGGGTTCTTTGCGCGAATCGTAGGATCGCAACAGGATCTGGCCAGTGCCGGCCTTCTTGGTGCCTTTGTAGACGCCCGTGACTGCTCTGCTATTTGTCAGCACGCGCACTCAGCTGTTCTACCTTACTCACGTTTTCGTGCGCTCCTCACGGTTGTCGTACAGCAGGGCATTCGGGTTGCCCCACTTCATCGCGGCTACGCGCATGTTGACCGGCGCCATGCCAATCTGGCTGTATCTGCTGGCGTTGCTGGCGCTTCGGTTCACGCGCCCCTGCTGCAGCGCGCTGCCCGGGGTCATCGGGGTGCTGAGGTCTGCCGAGGATGCGAGCCCGTCGTGGTTGTCGTTGCCCTCATCGTCGTAGATGGTGTGTTCGCGGACGCACTCCTTGATGGCCTCCTCCAGCTTCGACGCCTTGAACAGCGTCGAGCGGTACGGGATGCCGGCGAACGTCTTGTCCGTCTCAAAGACCTTGCGCGTCATGCGCACGTAGACGTCTTTGCACGTCTCGACGTCCATGCGCAGCCGCCCGAGCATGATGGCAATCAGGCCGCCGGTGCCGGTGCCGGCAATCAGGTCGAAGTGCTCGCATGGCTTCGGGACTTCGTGTCGCTTCGGCGCCCGCCCCTCGCTCTCGACAAACGTCCTGTGCATCAGCTCCTGCAGGATGATGAGCATCGAGTACCCCCGCACGCCTCCGCCATCTGGCTTGTCAGCGATTGTGCATCGGATGGAGCGTGTAGGACGACGTACCGAGCGAGAGAATGCGCAGCGGCGGGCCCTTGGTGGTGTCTTTGCGCCGGATGTGCGTGTGCGCCATGGTACTGGTGGTGGTGGCTGCCTACAGGGCAGGCGAGCGCAGGCTGTACGCAATGCGCGTCTGGAGATGCCGGTTTCCGGTCACGTTCAGAGGGCGCTGTATGCGGCAGGCTGCAAGACGGGTCGCCGGGCGTTTGTCACAGTCGTGGTAAGCGTCGAGGTTTGAAGCTGAGCCGTGCTGGTCTTGGACGTGCTAAGAATCTCAGCCTCGGCGCGCGCCTGGGAGCGCTCAACGAATGTGGCAGGTGCTAGATGACCGGCGTCGGGCGGTTTCTCACGAGCGTCCTGAAGAGTCACACAGTCTTTACAGTCCAGAGGCAGGGCGCACGTGGTCATGAAAGAGCTTGAAACCTGCAGTCTTTGGCCTTCACCAAGCCCTCAACGTCACACCTGGACAGTGCCCGCTCCACTGCCATGGAGCCCCGGAGAGCGCACAGCCACACGCTACCGCGCCTCCCACCAACCACAGCCCGCCTGTGTTTTGCTGCATGCTCCATCCATGCAAGCGCCGCCATCGTGAAGCTGTCAAAACCAACTTTTTCTTCGTTCGCAGCGAGATCGCCGTGTGCCTGCAGCGGCTACCTGCTGACCCGCTTTCGCCCTCAGGAACCTCCTTCTACCGTGTCTTAGCGAGCCTTCTTTGATCCAATCACTCGCGTCCACCCTGGCCAGCTTCCAGAAGGCATCGCGTCGGCCGAGCGAATGAGATTGCCGAGCAGACTTGACGGGAATTGGACGGGAAATAGAGGCAAAAACTCGGGCATCTATCCTGTTCTCAGACGCTTCACCTCGTAGAGCTGTGACAAGAATACAATTTGCCTCTATCGACGAATGGCCAAGGCCCTAGCTTCACGTGGCAGGAACAGAGATGATGTGATCCGCCGTATCCATCTTACGGGTGCAACGTAGTAATATACTGAGCATATCCTACAGTATTGACTTATGCTGTAATCACGGCGCATAACAGCATCTTGTCTTCCATGTTGCGCTCTTCTAATCGACTCAACGTGCATCACGCCGGATGCGGTTCCGATTCCGTAGTGCTCACCCAACCGCGGAAGCGGCAACGTCCCTTCCTCTTGTCGCTAACGTCTTGGAAGGGCGCGCACGTGGGGTCCCAAGACGACATGTTGTCCAGCATCCAAAACTTTTGCACATTAACAACATCAAATCGACATGGCAGACTCCAGTAATTACCAGGCTTCAGAGCTTGACCGCATCCCGACAGTATGGCTCCTGACCGGCCTCGTTGTCTTCCCGTACTTGGTCTACCAGTTGCTCGGCTTCCTTAGCCCTCTGATCCACAACCTGACTGCTATGCGCATATCCGAGGTTTGTCCCACGCTTTGGACTTGGTGCATATGAACTAAGTCAGTCGAAAGATTTACGTGTATCCGATCAAGTCCCTTCGTGCAGTGCCCCTCAAAGAAGCAGTCGCCACCAAATATGGCTTCGACCACGATCGTATGCGTCCTGGGAGTCCGTGCGTCACCTGCTAACAACTGCAGGGACATTCATGCTGCTCAAGAAGAAAGACGACGGTTCATGGGAAAACATGACCATTGGGCATTTCTCGGATATGACCCAATTCGTCCAGGAGTTCGAAAACTATGGCACAAACGACGCCACCATCAAGGTCACCTACCGCGCGTACGGGGAAGCGGATCAATCCACGTCCATCCGGATCCCGCTTGTGCCTGATGCTGAGAAGCTTGACCCTTTCCACGTGGACATGCACGGGAGTCCCACTGATGCATTCAACATGGGCGAGAAATACAGCCAATGGTTTACGCAATGCTTTAGATATCATGTCGTGCTCGTTTACATCGGCGCCGAGAACAAACGGCCTGTCATATTCGAAGACATGCAACCCATCACCCCCGACCCCCTGACATCTTTCTTCAAGAAGAACATTCCCTTCCTCGGCCGCAAGGTGGAGAGGCTAATGGGCATCCGCCAGACCGAGCAATGGCGCATCAAATTCCAGGACTGTGCGCCCTTCCTCATCACATCCAAGACTTCTCTCGACGATGTGTCGTCGCGTCTTGATGGAGAGAAGATGGACATGGTCAAGTTCCGCCCCAACATTGTCATCGAGGGCGCCAACGAGCCCTGGCAGGAGGATTACTGGGGCAAGATCACCATCAACCAGAAGACGGAGATGATCATGGCGCACAACTGTGTGCGTTGCAAGAGCATCAACCTTGACTACAACACGGGCAAGCCTGGCGTGGGCCCGAGTGGAGAGGTGCTCAAGAGGATGCAGAAGGACAGGAGGATCGATATTGGAGCGAAGTGGAGTCCGGTCTTTGGAAGATATACGTTCTGGGGACTGGACGCGCCGAAGAGTCAGCTCATTAAGGTCGGAGACAAAGTGAACGTGACCAAGGTGAACGAGGGATTGACTATCTGGAGTAAGTCCGCGCACTGTTATATGGTTGCTGTTCTGACTGTCCACAGGCTGGCCCGGTCTGGCTTGAACAATGGCAAAACCACAAACACCTACACTGTCATTACAACAGCCATAGCTCAAAAGCAAGGCACACCGTGCATTCTATACCAAGCTACAAATACCATCTCGCTGAACAACCCCTCACGCGTCCTCACACCCACTCCCCTCCCCCCGTCCTCGGAACCCGAACTCCACACAGCCGCCCCTACACACCCCAACCGCAACATCCCCTCTACACTGCACCCGCCCCTCCTCCCCACACGCCCAACAACCCCTCTCCTCCCCAACAAAACCCCCCTCGCCATCCACACCCCCACCCCGCCTCGCCGCCGCACCCCCCAAGCGCGACAGCGGCCCCTGCCCCAAGCCCTGCTCCGCTGCAATCGCTCCATCCACGCCGCCCCACGCAACCCCGTTCCCTGCACCACCACCCCCGCTCTGCGCACCGCCGCGACGGCCCCCCGCGCCCGCCGCCGACCGGAGGGGCAGCATCGCCACGCCGTCGTCCGCAGACAGAGCAAGTGTGGGTGCAGCCGCGGGAGCGAGGTGCGGCGCGGCGAGCGTGAACACCGGCAGGGTCGTGCTCGTGAGTACGCCCACATCCGCATCCGTGTCCACGTCCGTGTCCGCGTCCGCGTTGGCGGCTCCTCCCGTGCTCGTTGGTGCTGCGGCGTGGAGTGTGACGTACACCGTCTTGGTCTCTGTTCTCGTCTCCGTCGGCGTCGACATGGGTAGCGCGGAGGCGGGCCACGTGACGTACACCGTCGTTGCGTTCGCGAGGGGGAACGGGGACGGGGGGCTGCAGAGCGGGCTTGTGGCGTTGTGGGTTGTGGCGTTGTGGCTGGTGGCGAGAGTGGTGGGGGGGAAGGCTGGGGTGTTGAGGACGTACATTGTGTGCTGCTAGGTGTGTGGGATAGTAGATGGAGCACTGTGCGAGAGGAGGGAGGGGGTTATCGGTGGGGGGTGGGGGGTATAAGGCGCAAGCCCGGTGAAGGGGTGGCTTCGGAGGGGGGCGTGACGGGAGTAGCACTTTATGTATTCATGTCGACGGTACCATTGAATCCAACACCCCTGTCTCTTCTCTCACATCCGTCACTGAAGCGACTCACGTCCGTATCTCCGCCGCCTTCCTCAGCCGGTTCATAACCGCGGCCGCGATATCGTCGCCCGTGGAGTCGTCAATGCCCTCGACGAAAATCAGCTGCACGCCCTTCTTGTCCAGCTCGCGCAGCGCGGAAAACAGCCCGCGCGCCACGCCCTCGGTTTCGGCGCCCAGAGCAATGTCCCACACCGCGGTGGCGCTCGCGGCGAGCGTGTGCCGCTGCGCGTGCGGAATCTGGTGCTGCATCACGGAGCGCAGGAGATTGGATAGGCGTGAGGGGGTGTCTGTGGGGATTGAAGGGGCGGCGCAGGGGCGAGATGTGCCGTTGGCGTGGCCGTTCGGGGCAGCATCGTCTGCAGGGTTGCTTGCCAGGCCAAGCGCGGGTGCCCAGCTGGTGGTGCGGATTATGCCGATGCTGGACTTGCGGGTCAGTTCCTCGGTCGCTGGCGGCGCTGCACCGGCTTCGAACAGGAGGACCTCTGCTTTCGGGCTGTAGTGCCGGTACTTCATTCCTGGTGCGCGGGGTCTGCTTGCGGTGGCTTCCTGCTTGTCCTTGTATCCGATTGCCACGTCCTCCCAGCCCGGGCACTGTCTCAGCTGCTCCACTGTGACGCCGCCCGGGCGGAGGATGCTCGGCGGGCTGGACAGGCCGTCGACGACTGTGCTCTCGACGCCGACCTCGCAGGGCCCTCCGTCGACGATTGTGTGGATGCGCCCCTGCAGGTCGTCGAAGACGTGCTCGGCGGCTGTGGGAGAGGGCCTTGTGGATGCGTTTGCGGAAGGTCCAGCGAGGGGACGTCCGCAGAGACGAAGCAGTGAGAGGGCGAGGATGGAGCGCGGCATGCGCGCGCCGAACGTCGACAGGCCGGCTGTGACCTCTGGTGCTAGTGTGGTGTTCGCGGGTACGGGCATGATCAGTGTCAGAGGCCCTGGCCAGAAGCGCTCGATCAGCGGTTTGTAGATTGCAGGAATAGGGTCGCTGTCTGTCTGCGATGCTGCTTGTCCGGATAGTAGCTCTCGCAGCTGGGGCAGCGAATGGATGTGCACGATGAGAGGGTTGTCTGCTGGCCGCCCTTTTGCGGCAAAGATTGCCTTCACCGCTGCACTTCTTGTCGCGTCTGCTCCCAATCCATACACAGTCTCTGTGGGAAACGCAACTGGTATGTCTGTATTCACTAGCTCGTCGGCCGCCCTCTTGAGGCTCTGGTAGGCTGTTCCTTCCGCATATTCTATATCCCACTCTTCGATCAGGTCCGTCTTTGTCTCGGTGAAGGAGATCTTGCCCAGCTTCTGCGGGTCTACGGCTAGGATGTTGGTGTCCATCTTTGCAGCCGAGCGTTGATACAAGGTGGCTGTAGTTCTAATCCCTACTGAATGTGCAATGCGTGCTTTGACGCCTGTGGTCGGAACCCTCAGCGCGGTAGTAGATATATACTGGAACCCTGATGCGGCGACTTGCACCAGAGGGCGTTTCTGAAGGTATGGCAAGACTTGTTCTGCGAATTTGACATTTGGTATGCGGGGATGGCGCGTTAGCATCAGAGATGACTGGTGATGGAGCCCAATTTTTTTCGTGCTTTTCGGAATCATTCCGACCCAGTCTTGGCGCCCGACGTCATGTTCGAGATGAGCTGAGGTACCTAGGTAGCTGCGGTGATGGTTCCACATCCACCTGTCGCTCCTTTCCTGCAGCACCACATCTACAATGGCTCCTGTAGTCTGCCTTGCAGATGCTGAGATCCTGCCAGCAACTCTACCAACGGTACACGATATCGAGTCTACCAAAGAGATACTCAGCGACACAACCGGACGTAAGGTTGTAGGCGTGGGGATCACTTTGTGATCAAGTATGGGGTCCAGGTCGATCCCCTCGAGGGCCAGACTATGTTGCTTATAGCACAATCAACGCTAGTTCCCATCCCGCGGGTTTATGCGATATTCCAATCTGCTGCACAAGATACTACCTACATTGTTATGGAGCGTATTCAGGGATCAAGACTAGATTTGGAATGGCCTCGTATGGACTATGCATCTAAAAAATCCGTTGCGTTGCAGCTTCAGAACATCTTTGAAGAGATACGAAAACTGCCTTCACCAGGTGGATACTGCAGCGTTGGCCACCAAGGACTGCCAGATGGTCTTTTCTGGACAGAGGATCCAGCACGCCCATATGCTGGGCCCTTCGACACGGAGGCGGAGCTTAACAGCGCCGTTATCCGCAAATACAAAGAGAATGGTCTTTCAATGCACAAGGCGAGCTACTACACTCGCGCGTTCGCCAGTGTCTTCCAGGGCCACAAGCCCACCTTCTCGCACGCAGACTTCCAGCGAAAGAACGTTCTTGTGCGGAACTCAGCGACACAGACGGACGGTGCGCATCCTGAGTTGGTCATCATAGACTGGGAGTTTGCTGGCTGGTATCCAAGCTACTGGGAGTATGCCCGAGCCATCTTTGCTTGCGGCCGATGGGACGATGACTGGAACAGCTGGGTGGACGAGATACTAGAGCCGTATCGCAATGAGTATGCGTGGGTGCACATGTTACTTCGAGAGATGTGGTCGTGATCCACGAGGTGTTCTCGAGACCATCAACTACGCTTTCAGGTCGGTCGTGTGAACAAGGTCAAATAAAGACTGAGTGTCCTGTCACTGACGAGAAGCCCCGCACTGGCGTCTCTGAGCGGTTGAACTTCTTCAGATAACATATCAAACTGGCTTGCTCATATCAAACTGGCTTGCTCATATCAAACTGGCTTGCTCGTTAGCTGCACTCGTTGCGAGTTCGGTGCTTGTTCTTCTGTCCAGGGGACCTCCGAGTATGGGATGTTGCTGCGATATCCCAGGATGATTCAAACTCATTATTCTTGTAAGAACATCAGCCATGTCGCTGCTGTGTGGGCGATGTGAAGACGTTGCTTTGGTGAATAGAGATCCCCAACAGTGACGGGCAAACGCGAGTGAAAGATGAACTGCGTTTCATTGCTATTGAATGATCGTTTATCGCTATCCTACTAGATCTCGTACACCGAGCCACACAAACGCCATAATACGCCAGCCCAGAAACCGTGCAACCAGAAGGAGAGCCATATACATGAAGGGTATCCGGCCAACGCCGTTTTTGAATCCTATAACCCAAAAGAAGTCGCTAACCCAGCAAGGCCAAATCGAGAGTTACAGAGCGCTATGCGGAGACAGACACCTCTGCTGGACCAGCGAGGATACTTTCAGGTACGTCGACTGCTGTTGTCTGTGGGACAGCCTGACTCTGGGATGCCAGCTCGCCGCTGGCGGCAGTCTCAGCCCACTGTCCCCATAGGCCACGCTTCGCACGGATACGGAGCGGACCTCCTAGCTCGGTACTTGGCTGGTCGACCTTGATTGCGTCCTTGGTAGCCAAAACCAAGACCTCGAAGAACATCTTGGTAGCGTCTGCTCTTGATGTCTGGGCTTCTGGAAGCAGCTCCTGGAAGACGATTGTGTTCTTCTGTCGTATCGACTCACTCTCCTCTGTTTCAGGTCCGAACTGCTCTCGCAGAAGGTGTACAGCGTGCTTGGTGCCTAGCGAGATAGGGCCACTCTCAGCTGGGTGGTACAGTGGGGCTGTTGTGTCGTCGAAGTTATCGGGAATAGGCGAGAAAGCCTCTTCCTCAATCTCGGGTCGCTCGCCAATGTCGCTGGGGAGTTGCATGACGGGATCGTCGCCACCGATGGTCGTGTCACCGGGGTGAATATCACCGCCTCCCAATGAAAGCTCATCCAGTCCGACATCCAGCTCTGGTAATGCGGCTGCCTCGTCCTCGGTCTGCTCAAGACCTGCAGCGGCATTATCTCGCTTGCGCTTACTAGGACGCGAGACGACTTCCAATGAAAGAATGCCTCTCAGCTCCGGAGCCCAGCCTTGACTTCGGCCGTCGCCCAGGATACTAGAGACAAATCCACCGGACTTCTGCATGTTAAGTAAAGCCATCAGAAGCGGATCGCGGGGCAGGAATGAAGCCTGCTTCAGGATCTTGTCGCGGTTTGCTTGCTGATCCCTGAGCTGGGCGGTCGATATCATGGTTTCGGCATCTTGAGTGATGACCTTTCTGCGCTTGGCTCTGGCCTGGTGGATCGATTCCTCCTCTTCTCCAGGTTCAAGCATGGTAGGATCCAGCTCAGCGATTTCCTGCGCAAGGCGGGTTTCTTCCTCTTCGCCCAGTTCGGACAACGGAGAGTCCTCGCGAGTGAGCTGTGGGACATCGTCACCAGCCACCGAAGATGGCATCGGAAGAGGTAGCTCTGTTCCAACATCCATGCCGCCCATTTCCGTGTCTCCGAGATTCAGCTCTGTGTCAACCTGGGGTCCCAGTTCAGTCAGTCCGTCTTCGCCGACGTCCAGATCAAAGTCATCGTCATTGCGCAGCTTCAGCTCGGTGCCAAACTCTTCTTCCATGGGTCGCTCGGCAGGGGCATCACGTCCAATTTCAGGCTCCAAGTCTTCACCAAGATCGATCTCAAGATCGTCCATGTCGTGCAATTCCAACTCTTCATGGCGCGCTTGCTCGACACTGTTAGACAGGAATTGGCTAGCGTCCCAGTCTGGTAGTGTGACGTTTCCCAAGGTAAGGTCTCCATCGAGGGTTTGCGACAAGAGGAACGAAGGGTCAGGCATGGGCGCCAACAAGTCGAGATCCGTGATCATGTCAGGCAAAGTCAGACTGGTGGGATTGGCAGCGTGTGCCTGAGTAGGCAGATCGATGTTTCCAGGGCGGAAAGCCTGCAGCGCGTAAGTCATAGCCAGGATCACGGGATGCTGAACTTACCATCTTGATCTTCCACAGCGCGTCGTTGCAGTCATCGTGCAAGTAGTGCGCCTTCCTGTGGTAGATGCGCACCACTCCAAGCAACAGCTGGCCGTTCAATCGCAGCGCGAGAGGCCCGCCTGCAGCCCCCTCAGGCCGAATAATGACCTGAATGTCTTCATCGATCTTGTCCTGCAGCACTTGGGCTTTTGTAAGCTTTTTGTGCTGATTGGCGGCGAGCCAGACGCGGGCGAGCTGACCCGACTTGAAGAGAAGATCTTCCGGAAGAAACATGGCGGTGGTGGTTAGAGACTACGGTTGCGCGGGGTGAAGAAGTGGACGCGTCGAGGCGCACTTGTTTACGTTGGCGCGTCGGCAGCAGGTGGGTGCGCACACGATATGCGCGCGCCGACGACTTCAATTTGGAGTGCCAAGGGTACGCGCAAGAGTAGCAATGGTCGTGCAAGTCACGGAAGGTTGCGCAGGTGGTGGTGTAGATGCGCGTAGGGGTGGGTGGTCCGGGTGTCGTGAGGCTGGTTGGCCGGAGGCTGGAAAGCACGACCGATACTTGCTTATGTCACGTTGATCCGCCACACTCCACGGCCACAGCATCGCACGCAAAGCCAGACAGCAGCAACTTCCTGGTACCAGTTACAGCGATGTTCAAGTGTCCATTGAAACCTGAAGTCCTACAATTCTTGCTAGTAATGCACATCACATCAAATCTGAGCACTATACACTGCAGCGACGGCTCCGTGCATACAGCTTAGGCTTATGCAGTTTGCCTTGCGTTGCAATTGCTCTCTCCAAGCAACGGACGCATGACATCACGAGTGCATGTTAGAAGCGCGCCATCACTTGACGCGGGAATGTCCATTTCCAGTGCCTGCCAAGGCTGAATGCTGTGTACCTCCCTGCTCCCAATGCGGTGGTGCAGGACTGCATGCCAGTGGGATACTTCTCAAACAGCCTGCAAGCGGCTGTCCCAAGTTCGCTGTCTTGCGGAGCTTCTTGTCAGACGACTTGGCAGCGTGAAACTCGTACATTCGGGTGCTGGCTTTCAGATCGCCGCTGGCTCGACCCCTGCTGCAGGGTCGGTGCTTTGACGTTTTGAGCACTGGGATCTACGTCCAAGTGGCCCTTTGGACGAGAAACAACCCCATTTCCAGCGCTTTTACTGCTCCTTTCTTGATACCTCTGCATATTCACTGTATTCGTCCTTTCGCCAGCACCGATTCGATAAATGAACAGAAATCGCCAGTAATTTCTCGTCGCGCCACATAGGCCACCTCAACGGCCGCGCAGCAGTTCTCCGGGACATGCCAACATGTCTAGGGTTTCGACGCCGTCGCTGCCAATGCACCATGCCTCGAATGGAGGCACCAAGTCATCGCGACCTGGCTCTCCGTATCTGCAGCCGTCAGAAGCACGGAAGCGGAGCGGGACAGCCACGGTACTTGCGTCTGCTTCAGCTATCAACATATGCGCTAACACCCCCAGCCCAAGCAGTCAATAACCGCGTCTTATTCAATTCTGTCTCACGAGGAAACCGCCCAAAGATTACAAACTTCGGAAACCCGCGGTCTATCCTCCTCCGATGCCTCTGCGCGCATACACACCCATGGTCGCAATGAGCTTCCGCACGACGAGCCTGAGCCGCTCTGGCTTCGATTCGTAAAGCAGTTCAAGGAAACTCTTATCCTGCTACTACTGGGGTCAGCCGCTGTGTCCCTGATGTTGGGCAATTTGGAGGATGCGATCAGTATTACTGCAGCGGTGACAATTGTCGTCACCGTAGGGTTCGTACAAGAATACCGGTCTGAGAAATCTTTAGAAGCACTGAACTCGCTCGTACCGCACTCGGCGCATATCATCCGGGCGGGTCAAGAACAACAACGGGCGAACGGTACTGCTACAGATGGCATCGAGCTGGACGATTTAAAGAACACCACGGCAGCGCTGGCGGACGCTGAGAGGAAATCTACCACTATATCAGCAACATTGCTGGTTCCAGGCGACTTGGTTCTCTTCCATACCGGCGACCGCATTCCCGCCGACATTCGAATCACGCACGCTGCAGACCTCTCAATCGACGAGTCGAATTTGACGGGAGAGAACGAGCCAGTCAGCAAAACCCCCGAAACGATTACCCCTCCATCTGGCGCACAACGCGCGCCCTCACCTTTCTATGCCTCTGAGGGAGCTGGGACCGTTGGTGCTGATATTCGATTGAACGACCAGAAGAACATTGCGTTCATGGGCACATTGGTACGATCTGGATACGGGCAAGGCATCGTTATTGGCACTGGCGGCAACACAGAGTTTGGCGCTATATCGGCGTCACTTCAGGAGATTGAGAGCCCGCGAACGCCGCTACAGCTGTCTATGGACCAACTCGGGAAAGACCTCAGTTACATGTCATTCGTCGTAATTGCCTTCATCGGTCTTGTGGGGCTTTGGAGAGGCTGGAAATTTCTTGAAGTCTTCCAGATTGGCGTCTCACTTGCCGTTGCAGCCATTCCCGAAGGACTCCCGATCATCGTTACTGTCACACTTGCTCTAGGTGTATTGCGAATGTCTAAGCGAGATGCGATTGTTCGACGCCTACCTAGTGTTGAGACTTTGGCGTCCGTCAACGTGGTGTGTACCGACAAGACTGGTACTCTCACGACAAACCACATGACAGTCACAAAGCTATGGCATTTCGATGAGACAGCTCCTATTGATGTGAAGAAGAAGCACGATACTGAAAACCTCGACTCCCCAACACGAAACATTCTACGGATAGGTAACATCGTCAACAATGCGCGGCTCTTGAGCGACGAAGCTGCATCTGCATCGACAGCTGCGGTTCTTTCATCGACGATGGGCGACGACAACTCTTTGGCGAAAAGTCGCTGGGTTGGCCAGCCTACGGATGTCGCACTTCTGGACCTTCTTGATGCCTTTTCCGAGGATGATGTACGAGAAAGACTGGGCGCACGCAAGTTTGAGACTCCGTTTAGCTCCGAGAGGAAGTGGATGGGTGTCGTTATCAGCGGCAGTTCAGGTTCGGACGTGTCCTACGTCAAGGGTGCAATTGAGAGAGTGCTTGACCGATGCGACACTTACGTCAACGCCCACGGGAAGGAGGTCAATCTCGATCAATCGCGACGGCAAGAAGTTCTGAAAGCTGCAGATTCAATGGCACAAGAAGGCCTGCGAGTCTTGGGCTTTGCGAGCGGACTTGCACGCCACAAGGCAAGCAGTGGTGCTTCGACGCCAGTCGTTTCCTCGGCTTCTGCGATGGGTGATGACGAGCACTACCGCGGTCTGGTCTTCGCCGGCCTTGTAGGCATGAGTGACCCTCCACGCAAGGGTGTAGAAAAGGCGATCCGACGTTTGATGGCCGGCAAAGTCAAGGTCATCATGATCACGGGCGATGCAGAAACCACAGCAGTGGCTATTGGCAAGAACCTGGGCATGCCGATTAATCCCAACTCTGCACTCGGACGCTCCGTCATACGTGGCGACGAGCTCGATCAAATGAGTGAAGAAGAGCTCTCACAGGCGATTGCCATAACCTCGATCTTTGCGCGCACCAGCCCCGAACACAAAATGAAGATTATTCGCGCACTTCAAGCGCGAGGCGATGTTGTCGCCATGACTGGCGACGGTGTCAATGACGCGCCTGCGCTGAAGAAGGCCGACATTGGCATCTCTATGGGCAAGCTTGGTACAGACGTTGCCAAAGAGGCTGCCGACATGATCCTCACAGATGACAACTTTGCTACCATTCTCAACGCTATGGAAGAGGGCAAGGGTATCTTTTACAACATTCAGAACTTCCTGACATTCCAGCTGAGCACCAGTGCGGCGGCGTTGAGCTTGGTTCTATTGAGTACCTTCCTTGGTTTCCAGAATCCGCTCAACGCCATGCAAATCCTGTGGATCAGTACGTCCTCCATTCCCTCTCGCACCATGTATATGCTGACAACTTGCAGACATCTTGATGGACGGACCACCTGCCCAGTCTCTGGGTGTTGAGCCTGTCGACCCTGCCGTGATGGCTCTGCCTCCCCGCCCTCGTCACGCCCGCGTGCTCACCCGGTCACTCATCCAGCGCGTACTGCAGTCCGCAACAGTCATCATGCTCGGCACTTTGACGACCTACTACCGCGAGATGACGATCGACAACGAGGTCACTGCGCGCGACACCACCATGACCTTCACTTGTTTCGTCCTATTCGACATGTTCAACGCGCTCACGTGCCGCTCGTCCACCAAGTCAGTGCTCACGGGCGAGATTGGAGTCTTCGACAACAAGATGTTCAATTACGCGGTTTCTGGGTCACTCATTGGACAGCTGCTTGTAATCTACTTTCCGCCGCTGCAGCACGTCTTCCAGACCGAGGCGCTCGGGTTCGCGGATTTATTGCACCTGATTGCAGTGGCAAGCTGTGTGTTCTGGGTAGATGAGGGCAGGAAGGCGTACGTGCGATACCAAGCGAGAAGAGGGTACGGCGGGGGCTACAGCACTGTTGTATGATGTACGATGGATTTGTATAAAGCGTTGCATTGGGTGGGTATAGACTATCGCCAAGGCTCAATCAAAACCATGGAGCTTCCTCTTTGATGCGCGTAGTTCAGGGGTTGCTCCACCGCACGTGACTGCCTGGCACCTGCAGGAGCAGCGTCCCGAGGTCGTGCCAGCTCTAGAAGAGGTCGAGGCTCCGAAAGCGTAAGTAGACATGTTGGGCCAACCAACAAATGCCATGGTGCCCCTCATGGCGCACGTTGAGCAGCAGGGTTTCCCGACACGCGCCCCAGTGCAATCTCCACCGCCCAAGCACCGTTGCCCGGGTGTTCAATGGGTGCTGCGTTGTCATTGCACGGGGTGCGAGTCACCGCGCATCCCCGTTTCCGAAGCTACGGCCGGGGCACTTTCGACAGGGCAGCGGCATTCGACTAGCGGCTGCATGCAGGGAAGCCAGTCCAAGGAACCCTCTGCTGCTTGCGTGAAATTGCCGCCCCATACAACGGACTGTTAAAGTGATACGGGGTCATTTGGCCGCTTGTAAACACTCTCAGTCGCAACTTGTCCGGCGCGCTCACGTCACTCTCCTCCCACTTGCCCAAAGCCGCGCAGAGTGAAAGCAAGCGTACCAACCTACGAGGGCCAGCGCAGCAAGCCAAGCTCAGCTCCACAGCCGCAACGATCGCCCGTGGGCCACCGTTGGAGATTCACACGCCCTGCTGATCGCTTTTGGACCGCGTTGGTGTGACCCGCCGTCTCTCTGCACCCACAACCACCACCACCACCCATCATGTCGACCGCAACCGCAAACAAGCCGCCCGCCACAGGCACGCCGGCGCGCAGCACGCCCTCGCGCGTCGCCTCGTCCACGCCTGCCGCCGCGAGCCGCACGCCTGCCCGCGCTTCGACGCCCACATCGACTGGAGCAACAGGCGGTGTGGCGAGGACACGGTCGGTCAGGTCGGCCGCCAACGGCACACCGGTCTCGGCGCGCGCCTCGGTGAAGAAGCCTGCTCCGCCCTCGACGCTACGGAGAAACTCATCGCAGGTCGATGGCCCGACCGAGGAGGACAGTGCCGCCGCAGAGGCCAAGGCCGCATATCTGCAGGATCTCGAGGAGCGCCTGCAGAAGGCCGAGGCCGACGCGGACGAGCGCCAAAAGCAGGTCGAGGTGCTCAACGCTCGTCTGGACGACGCGCACACCGAGCAGTCGAAGCTTGAGGAGCGTGCCCACGAGGAAGAAGAGAAGGTCGAGAGCCTCGAGAACGAGAAGAAGGAGCTCACACGGCAGCACCGCGAACTCGAGGGCATCTACGAGGCCGAGCGCGCCCAAGCCATGAAGGAGAAGGAGAGCACACAGGCGCGCGAGGAAGAGCTGCAGGAGACGATCCAGAGGCTGAAGGAAACCATGGCCACCAAGAACGTCCAGGGCGTTGAGGACGGTGAAGCCCCATTGTCGCGTGCGTGTAAGTTGGTCCCTGCTGCATGAACATTTGACCCTGACACTTTTGATAGCTAGCTTCCGCAACAACCCCTCGCGCAGCAACTCGTCCCAGAACCTCGAGAACTTTGCGCCCCCCAGCTCCGTTCAGCGTAGCAACTCGCGCAGCAACTCGAAGCTTATCCACCAGAAAGACAAGATCATCGAGGACCTCCGCCTCGAGCTTGCCGAATACCAGGTCAAGATGCTCGAGGTCGAGAACGCTGGCGGCGGCCGAACTCGTGAGCTGGAGAAGCAGCTGCTCGAGACGCGCATGACGAACGCCCGCCTGATGGAGGACAACGAGAGCTTCCAGCTTCTGCTGGGTGAGAAGACGCTGAACGGTGACCTGAGCCGCGGCGACTTTCTGCGCGAGTCGTCACATGCCGAGGACCGTCCTACTTCGCGCAACGGCCCATCCACCAGCCTCGCAGACGAGCTGGAGGACGCCGAGGATGCGCCTGATGTTGAAATTGTCCGCAAGCTCGAAGTCGAACTGAACAGCATGAAGGACCAGAACAAGGCCCTCACCCTTTACATCAACAAGATCATCGGTCGCCTCCTCACCTACCAGGGCTTCGAATCTGTCTTGGGCAACGACATGGACGAGAAACCCAACACCAACAAGGACCTGCCCCCTCCACCCGCGGACAAGGACAGCGAGCAGCCCACTGGCTTCCTCCAGCGCGCCAAATCTGTTGTCGGTGCTGGGCCCCGCAAGCAACGTCCCGCATCCATCGTGGGCCTGCAAGGCACAGGCGTGCACGAGGATCCCGCCACCGCGCCCAGCATTCCCATTGCGCAGCGTGCTCCAAGCGGCAGCAACCCTCATCGTCGTTCAGCTTCCATCAACCCCGATGCAGCAAACATCGTAAACACAATGTACCGCATGCCCCCACCGTCAGTCACATCTGGGCAGACGTCGCCCGGCCTCGTCAGCCCGAGGAACAGCTTCTTCGGCATCCCCATCGCCGGCCAGAACAGCAACCCGGCCTCGCGTGTCGCATCTGGTCAGCAGAACAACATCCCGGAGGACCGTGAGGTTGATACTGCCAGCATCATGTCCGGTACGACCAGCACCTCGGCCGGCGCGAGCGGCCACGTCGACACGCCATCTCCACCCCGCGGTCGCTTGGAGCGTAGCGACACCTCCGGGCCCATGACGGGCAAGGGCATGCGCCCGCTCCGCCTGGTCCAGAACGAAGAGGAGGCCAGCAAGGCGCGCAAGGCCGCAAACCGTCAGAGCTGGTTCGGCGGCTTGTTCGGGGCGACCAACCCGGCGCAGCAGCAGCAGCAAGCAGAGTAGTAGCTTGACTACCCAGTAGCTCGACTGCTCAGCTCCGCTGACGCAGATGACTGACGAGGTTTGGATATAATGTGCAATATGGATACACGAAGTTTGTGCAAGAAACATGTGAAACGGGTCAATCTGTTCGGATCTGAGAAGCATTTTGTATACCCCCAAGACTAGATGAGAGATGATTGCTATAGGATACGAAGAGGTAGAGGCGTAATGTTATCATTCTTCTTGACATTCTGTACTTGAACTGCATGCTGACTGTGGTGTCTGTTTGTCATTTTCGACGGGAGAGCTGTGGATTTGCTCACAACATGATCAGGGTGGAATATGGACGGGAGTATCAAATCGTTTGGCGGTTGGGAACACCTGGGTTTTCATTCCATCTTGATTTTATGATTTGTTACACGTGTAAAGACAGAGAATGTCGCGGTCTTACCTTTGGTCGTGTTTGAGTTGCAGGTGACTTCCTTCTAGTACCTGCTCCGAATCTTGCTTCTTCCACATTGTTCACAACACTGCGCACTTCAACAGCACACATAATGTGCGAGATCTTTTTTCAATGTCTCCCAACCTGCATGATGCCACGGTACATCATCCGAGTCTCGACCGGCGCGTCCATGCTCGGCGAAGTCGACAAGTGGCCCTTCAATAACGACCCAAAGCACCCCAGTACAGTCCGGTTCCCGTCTTACTTTGCCATCGTCAAGATGAACCCCGGTAAGGTGTACTTGCTGGACATCTTGCCGCTCGTGATCTTGTCGTGCGCTGCGGTTTTGATGGTCTGGAATGTCAAGATGCATAGATGTATGGCGCTTCCTATCACGCGCAAGGCGACTCTGGGGGAGATCATCAAGAGCAGCCAAACTGCACACATCCGCGGTCCCGCGGCGTATGACCAGCAGAACGCTGCGAAGCCCTCGAGTCTCGAGGAGCTGCATGTTCAGTTCAGGGAGGATGAGACGGGGTGTTGGGGTCTTTACGGCGCGGAGGGACGGTCGTTACTTGGTCACCACGAGCCATGATGACGAATCAAGCCCGTTTGCATAATACCTCAACTCGCTACTCTATAGTAAACAGTCGGACCATACCACACAATCACTCGCCCCCCCTCCCCTCTTTCCCCGGCCCAATCCCAAGCTCGCCCAGATCCACCTCAGGCCCCACACCCTTCACCCAAACCGAGACGCTAGCAGCGTCCCCCTCCGCCCCCACAATCCCCGCCACATCCATAACCCCCCTATCCTCAAACCCCAAACTGCGGAACAGCTTCTGGCTCTTCACATTCTCCGGGTGCGTAAACCCCGCAAACCGCGCGCACCCCTTCGTCTCCCGGAAATGCTGCATCAGCGCGTCGCACGCCTCGCCCGCGTACCCCTTCCCGTAGTACTTCGCCAGCAGCCCGAACCCGATGTCCGGCAGCGCAGGGCCCGGCCGTCCGGCGTAGCGGCCCTGCTGCATGGACACGATGCCGACGAACTCGCGGTGCTGTTCGTCCGCGAAGGCGACGGCGGGGTCCCGCAGAGAGACGATGTAGCGCCCGCGGCCTGTGGTGGCGAGGCGCTGCATGGCTGGGAGCAGGGCCGCGCGGGCGGCTGGGATGGTCTGCGGTTTGGATACGTTGGCGCCGGTTTGCGCGGCCACGGCGAGCATCTCCGGGCTGCTGTACAGGTGCACGACGAAGGCCATGTGGGCGTCGTTGGTGGGGTCGAGGTAGGAGAGGTACAGGCGCGGGGCTGTGATGTGGAAGGTTGGGTCGAGGACCGCGGTGGGTTGTGTGGTTTCAGAGGGGGAAGGCATGGTGGGTGTGTTGTGTCGTGTTGTGTGAAGGCTTGGGTACGGCTTGGGTGAGGCGTGTTGTGTAGTTGGTGACTCATCCAGGATTCGCATAGTCCCGTTGGTGCCGTCTCTTATCGCCTGACGTAGACGTAAGCGCTAGAAAGAAACAGGAATGTGGCATTGAAAGCAGTCTGCGGCAAGCAGTCCTGGGACGTTGATGTTGAGGAGGTAGCGTATACAACGCCAAGCGCTCCGCGTATGACTTGCGATTCGAGATAATTTATTGTTCTAGGGTTACTACTATGATGCTGTCCGAGTTGCAGTTGCTACTACTGTGCGATAGTAGGCAAATCCTTCCGCTGCTGGCGTTGTCGTGACAGGCATCCCGTCTTTGCACCGGCCAAACCAGCCTTTGCTTGAACATGTTGTGGTCGCTTCTGACGAAGTTGAAGTTGTTGATGTGGTGGTCTGGTCCTTGCAACCGAACCAGCCGGGCTGTACTTGTCAGTCACTGGATACAAATTCAGATGCAAGATTGACTCACCGTCTTGCAAGTACTGATGGTGCTCGATTCGGAGGTAGACGTAATGACAGGCTCCGATGTCGTTGCGGTAACTGTTGCAGTTGTCGAAGTTTCGTCACGGCATCCCCACCAACCAGGCGTTTTGCAAGTCTCGGTCCTTGTTCTAGTGCGCGATGCGGAAGTGGGTGTTGATGTGGTGGCAGGGGTGGTGTGTGTACCGTCCTCAAATTTCCACATGAAGCAGTCAACGCAGGTGACGTCTTCGTCCACACATGTTGCTGCCTTTTCGTACTTCTTGTAGACGTTGTCGATAGCATACCTCAAGCGATGGGTTGATGTACCCGGTCGCCACCCCCAGTCTTTGACAACATCGTAAGCACAGCGTTTCCCGGTGTGGCACAGCGTCTCAAAAGCATAGCCGCCAATGGAGCAGAAGCTCGAGAAGCCATTGCAGGTGCCAGTGTACACAGGATCCGCGGTATGTCCGAAATGGAAACCGCCTGTGTTCTTTCGAAGCGGAGCGACATCACCAGCCGCGGGAAGACCAAGACGCTTTGCTGCCATGGCTTGTGGGTATGCTTCAAATGTGACCGCGGGAATGCCATGTTGAAGACCGATCAGAGAGGCAAGAACGCCGCCCAGACTGTGTCCAGTTGTGATGATGTTCGCATCTGGGTAAATCCGCAATACCTCTTCGAACAGCTCTACGGTCGCTTTATAGTATCGGTTCGGCTTCCTCAGCTCTTCTCTTACGCACTTGTCGTCGCACGTGTAGGTGCCAGTCATACAGTCACAGCTCTGTTTCCACCAGTACGAGCCGCCTTGACCACAACAGCAGGAGCCAAACAGGTTGTCGTTGTCCTTGTCGTGACCTGATGTTCCATTTCCTTCGAACATGGCAACTGTTGTACCCTTCACGGAGAGAATGATGGTCCCATTTGTGTCATCGCTAAACACATGACCCCTGATACCACTGTCGTCCCACCCAAACGGCACGGATGAATTAAAGTTTTCATCGACATTCATCCATTCCGGGTCCTCGGGACCAGGCTTGTAGGCATCCTCGGACATCGATGCCAGACTTATGACGGTGTCTTTGTCTTCAACATCTGGGGCGTCGACATCCTGGGCGACCCATATTGGCGACATCGTCGACCAAATCGGTCTTTGGCCATCATACTTGTGGATTTTCGAGGGCTTCTCGATAGTAATGGGCGATTTCTTGACAACGAAGGGTCCGAACTGGCCGGCAGCCTCAGCTTGGACCACTCTCCCGGCTGTCACATCCAGCCTCCTCGCACGCGGCCCCGGCTGACCTGCACCGTGATGAATGACGTGTCGCAAAGTCAACCCTCCATTACTGATGTGCGCAGCTTTACGATCCGGAAGTGGCGAGTTGATAGAAGGGTAAAGATCCAAGTAGGAGCCTAGAATGAGAAGCAGTACCGCGACCTGCGCGAAGATACCGACAGCGAATAGTGACTTGGAAAAAGCAGTCCAACTTTGACGAGACTTCTCAAAGGAGCTCATCTTCTATAGGCATTATGTGAGTGTTGATGAAGGGTGGACTGAGTAGATAAGGTCGAAGGCACAGCCGGCGCCTGGCATCGGCGCGTGACTAGGCTAACCCGCTTTGGCCGACCCATGCTCAATAGGGTTACGTCACCCAGTCACGCCTATGACCGTCACGCTGCCCTCTCTTCGGTGCATTATCGAGGCTTGTGAACGAGCCTCACTCAACGTGTGCAGGGTCTTTGAGGTCTTAGTCTATATGCGCGAAGTAAGGTTGCAGCACGTGTGCAACATCGCCGCCCAATAGACGACTTCATCCGAACTTGCTCTCACCACTCACAGCACCCACGTCCCACCAGCCACTAATAAAACGCAGCATCAGGCAAGAAGGATTAAAGGTTTATTATAACCCTCTTTCTTATTAAGCTATATGCTACAAGACATAGTCGTTTAGTCCTATTCCTGCGATCTATTTGCTACGACAAGAATGAGTGATTGAGTCCTTCAAAGGTGCCAAGTAGCTGGTCAGACGTGGGTACAGACAGTATCACTGTTGCAGATCAAAGCTATCAATCCATCCTGCAGGTTGAAGACGTGGTTTCACGCGGTTTCCGAGCAACGGCTTGGCAAGACGGCAGCCTAGTGCGATGAGGGCAGGGGTCCCGCCACTCTTCCCATGTACGGCTCGCGCTGACTGCTTACTTAAACGACCTCCCCTCCTTCCAACTTCCCTCCTTCCATGACACCCCCGTATGTACATAGAAGGGCGTGGCGTCACATGATTTCAAGAGCACTGGTATAAGAAGAGGGCATCCCCCAGTTTCAGGAGACTACTCGTCTTCTCGCCTTTACTCTCGAAACATGGCGACAAAACAAGCAGATCTCTCCACCGATCGCCATCCTGTTGAACTCGATACGCTCCGCTCTGATGGTCTGAATGAACTTGAACCTTCGCCTAATCATGAAGATGAGGCTACAGCAATACAATATCCTCGCGGAATTCGGCTTCTTTTGATCACCATTGGGCTCGTCCTGAGCATCTTTACTTCCGCTCTCGATTCGACTATAATCTCGACAGCCATACCAGCTATCACCACGGACTTCGGTACCATTAGCGACATCGCATGGTATGGCACGTCTATGGTCATCACCCATACCGCATTTCAGTCGTGCTGGGGTAAAGCATACAAATACTTTTCCCTGGAGACTGTGTTCCTGCTGGCATTGCTGGTTTTTGAGATCGGTAACATCATATGTGCGCTCGCACCTAGTAGCGAAGTACTGATCTTTGGTCGTATCATAGCTGGCTGCGGTAGTGGTGGTATAATGACCGGTTCTTTCATCATAATTGCGCTCACAGCGGGACCAAAGTACCGCACTTTATACATGGGTGTCCTTGGTGTCACGTTTGGCTGCTCAGGCGTCCTCGGACCCCTCTTAGGAGGAGCGCTGACCGATGGTCCGGGCTGGCGATTTTGCTTTTGGTAAGCCTTAGTTCGGTGTGTAGTGATTAAGCTAACATCGATTAGGATCAACCTGCCTATCGGATTCGTTGCAGCCTCCACGATGTTCCTCTGCTTCAAGCCTCCTATCAAACCTAAAGAAGCTCTGCTTTGGGAGAAGATCTTCCAGCTCGACCTCAACGGCGGTGTGCTTGTTGCATGTTCACTCTCCTGCTTCGTGTTAGCCATGCACTGGCTCGGCAAGTATCCCTCGACCAGTGCACGCGTTATAGGAAGCTTTTCTGGCTCTGCTTCACTTATCGTCTGTTTTGTCATCAACGAGTGGGTGATGGGTAAGCGAGCCATGATTCAGGCCAGTCTCCTGAAGAACAAGATGGTACTCGCAAACGCCTGTTATATTTTCTTCCTGGCAGGGGCCTACTTCCCGCTGCTGTACACTCTACCAGTCCAATTCCAGTCTGTCAATAATACTTCAGCTTCACAAAGCGGCATTCGACTGATACCGCTTGTATTGGGGATCTCGGCCGTTACGATGATGGCAAACGGCCTTCTTACCGTCTGGCGCCATTACAAACCTCTCCTCCTGATGGGGGCCGTCTTCGCTATAGTCGGCAATGTTAACATCTACATGTCCAACGCACGCACACTCACAAGCGAGTGGGTGGGTTACGAGATCCTCACTGCCATCGGAATCGGCATGGCACTCCAGATCCCGGTTATCGCCAACCAGGCTTCGGTCTCAGCAGATGACATGGCGGCTGTGACAACGCTTACTTTGTTTATGGAGAACTGCGGAGAGACGCTCTTTGTTGCATCGAGTGAGGGAGCTTTCACGAATGGTCTTTTGTTGAGCCTTGCAGACAGACTGCCAGATGTTGACCCAAAGACTGTACTGGATGCTGGCGCAACTCAGGTTCGGAGTCTATTCAGTGGTGGGGAACTCGAACAGGTGCTACGGAGCTATCTCGATGGATGCAAGACCGGCCATCTCATTACTGTCGCATGCGGTGTAATGGCTGGCTTGATTTCCTGCTCGAATGCAGGGCCAGCGGCATTGATCTGGTTGAAGGCGAAAATAAAGAAACCTCATGAGCGATAGATAGCGGTCATTTGAAATCTCAAGATTGAAGAGATGAAATGCAGTCTACTTCTAATTTATGTTCTTGCGTCGGTCCGGATGGTGCAGACGATTTACATCCGTGCCGCATCCGAAGTACCAGGCTGCAACTTCGACAACATTACATATATTACCATAGCCAACTGTCGTTTTCCTTTGCTCCTGCGAATTATCGATCCGCTTATCGCTATTGAGATGTCTATCAAATCTATCATCGCCGTGGCTATGCCGCCGCTCCACCTCCTCGCTTACTCAACGCTGCTCGGGACTGAGTTGTATCAAAGTTTTGTTATGACGAAGCTTGCCTACCAGGCATTGCCTCGTTCTGCCTTCACAAGCCTACAGAAGCGTGTCTTTCCGGTTTATTTCAAGGGACAGACACTGCTTCTTGGTCTGGTCGTACTCACTCTACCACCTTGTGGTCCGAAGTCTCTGGTAGACAACCAGACCAGCGCAATCGCCTTCGCCGTGGCTAGTGGAAGTGCGCTCTTGAATCTGTGTATCTATGGACCGGAAACACAGAAGCTCATGATCGAAAGGGTGCATCAAAGTATGCTTTAATCAAGACAGTCCGTTAACAACGATAACTAACAACGTGCAGCAACCCGCGACTCCAACAAATCCACAGGTGCGGATGGAGTTACCAGTGAGATGCATAAACTGAATCGTTCATTCTCACGAGTGCATGCAATGAGCATTCACTTGAACCTTGTTGCTATTGTTGGAACTCTGTACTATGGCTGGCAGCTATCGTCAAGGCTGAACTTCAGGTGAGGTTGCGTGATAGTCATGATCGACGAATACATGTTGGAAGTTCTATCTGGAGTGCTTCAAATGATAAGTGACAATTGATCAAGCAATAATAAAGATAAGTGTACAAAAATGCGATTTATGTCTGGAATGATGATGAAGAGGTTTGGTTAGTTGCGCTTCAGGCGCCCAATGTTGAGGGCGGCACGGCTGCAGTCATTTCCTCCGACCCGGCCTCGTCATTCCACCCCCAACACCACCACACGCGCGTCTTGCACGGCCACCTGCACATCGTCGGAATGAGTGACGACGAGCAGTCTGTTGCGAGAGCAGCTATCTCGCGGACATTACAAGCTTGTCAAAGATGCCGCTCGTTAAAGACTCGCTGCTTACCGAGCAGCCAGCCAGGCACGTGTCAACGGTATGCATCGTACAAAAACTGGCTTGCATATCACGGCTTTTCTATGCTGGGCTGACTAATTGCGCAGTTGTATGACCGGTGGACGTGAATGTGCATGGGCCGATGCTCCTCGTAGGGCTAGAAAGCTACGAGCACCATCGTAAGATCCACCCCCTGAAGTTGTGAGCTGCATCTAAGCTAGCGACAGGCGCATCTCGCAGGTCGAACACAAGATTGACGGACTTGTTGCGAGTCTTGTCAAACCACCTGCAACGCTATCCAAAACCTTGGCATCTGCATCGGTCTCTGAAGAGCGTGAACCTCCACCACTGTTAGGAGGCGACTTCGCACCACATCCAAGCCGAAAGGGGAGACCTCTAGCACCTGGTACATGGCTCCCTTTTCCTTCGTCGTTCGAGCAACAACCCGAACCTCCAGAGACACCTGCACAGCAAGGAGCGGAAGGTGAAGATGCAGCTGATCGTCATTACATTGAACAGATCCGCACTATACACAACTTTGGTGAACCTGATTACGATTGCGAGGACTCGGAATGTACTTTGAAGCCATCGAAACGACGTGAAGAACCAATCAAAGACAGCCTTCTTAATGACCTTGTAATTTCAGGAGAAGCGGACGCTCTATTGCGTGAGTACAGGAAGATGTCGAATTCTTTTCCGTTCGTACCTTTGGCTTCAGACATCACGGTACAGCAGCTTAACCATGATGCGCCCATGCTCCTCCTTGCAATGATAACTGCTGCATCATGGAGAGATCACAAGGTTCAGGTGTCTCTGGATGCCATTTACAGACGCGAACTCGCTCACCGTACAATTATACAGCCGCGAAGGAATCTCAGTCTCGTACAAAGCGTGCTTGTATATCTGTCATGGTGAGATGCTTGTCTTCGTCTTCAACCTGTGTTACTTACACGATGCTCAGGTACCACTATGTGTTCTCCCACAAAACTCAGTAAGTACGTACCATCATTACCCTACCATGGCTGACGTAGTAGGCAAATCTTCTTCCTTCATCATTTAGTCATTGGACTTGCCCTTGATATCGGCCTCCATCGAGATACGCGGTCCATGTTGTTTGTGCGCCTGAAAAAACCAGAACAAGTCATTCCCCAAGAGAAGCGTGAACGCCAACGTACATTTCTGGGTTGCTATTACCTCGCTTCCATGTACGTTCATCTATGACTCGGTGGACACGTCCTAATCCCGGAACAGGATCTCTGCGTCTATGCAAAAGCCGAACTTACTTAAGCACAACACCGACATGACCGAATGGGCACAAGAATTGAAAAGCCAGGGAGAGTATGCCACTGACGAAGTGCTTGGGCATCTCATCTCACTACGACAGCTGGAGGACGAGGTTCTAGACACGCTTTTCACTGGACCCGGCGCGGATGCTCAACTCGCCGACGCTCGTGTGGTGATGCATATACGCTTTCTGGAAACCCGGCTTGATGCTTGGAAACGGGACAGCGAGGGTGTAACATGTCAGCGAAGTAAGCTTTCAACCCGTAGTACTGAGTAACAGGATCGATTCTAACTCATATCCAGTGCTTCTCCTATCTCATGCATTCACTGACATGATGCTCCACACGGTTGCGCTTCGTCCCTTACCTGAGTCCACGCAGCCGCCAGTGAGCGATGGTTCTCACGTAAAAGCGTTGCTCGCAGCTTTGGAGGCAGGGAAGCACTTCTTCGACACTTTGTTATCAGTGCCGGCATCAGATTACTATCTCCTCTCCTTCCCGGAGTGGATGCGGTTTCCAGCAGCCATGATGACCGTTGCAAGACTGTGTATTCCCACTGATGCGCATATTGCGGTGGGTTGGGATGTGCAAGCAGCGCAGAATCTGGTGCGATTGGAAATCTGTCTCGAGGCTCTCTGTTATCGATTCCAGAACTTTTCAGCCTATGATAAGACCCTACAAACTCGTCCCGACTTTTGGTGGGCCATGCGATATTTGACGGATCTGACCCGAACCTGGTACGTCCGAAAGCTGAGTCCTCAGACACAAGATCATGGCTTGAGTCGCCCTACGCCGAACAACAATACTGCAAATAGTCTCTTGCGTCTGGGTCCTGGAGCCCTCCCGACGCCCCCAGATGGAAGCATGCAAGATCAGCTCGCCGACTCTGCACACACGGATTTCGGCGGTGTGGGCATGGATGTCGGCGCAAACGTCGACATGGGCAACGATCCTTTTGCGTTCGCAAGGTCCGCGGATTTCGATATGGAGCAATTCTTCGACATGGGAATATGGGGCGACGAAGCATACCACAGCATGGGTTTTGGGGACATGGCTTTCTGATCCATCCGCTATTGTGTCTGTGTTCCATCCGTCCGGCGACTTTGTAAACGACCGGATTCTCTTGGAAAGTCATTTGTTGCACAGACAAGAATCTCGGCCTTAAATGTCGCGAATACCTTGTCGATCATCTCCCACCCCGCAAGTTTAACCCCACAAACTAGGGAGTCCCCGAAATGAACGCGAGAAACATCCTCAACTTGGAATAGGCCGTTTGAGTCGCAGGAAAACTTGGCCTCGATTGGTGGACGTCAATGACGTGCGTTGTATGTATATTACGTTCTCCGAACGTAGCCGCACCAGCGAGCATTGCGGCATCCCTTCCGCCTCTCACATGTATAGTGCGTTGTAGTATAGATCGTCGAGCTCGGTTCTTGTGTATAAAGGCATTAACGCCGCTACTAATATTCTTCCCCTAAGGAATTCCAAAAACACCAAGCAAAACGTACCAAGGCACCATGCGCTTCACACTTCTGGGTTTCGTCTCGGCGGCTCTTGCGCTGCCAGCAGCCCTGCAATCTCGTGCTGAGGACTCCATCTACTGGGTACTAGCTGGCGATTCCACCACCGCTCCAGGTGGAGGCTGGGGTGATGCCTTTTTGGCCACTACGGTTGCGGAAGGTTCCTCAGGACACAACTTCGGCCACGGCGGCACAACGACCAAGTCCTTCCGGGCTGGCGGTGATTGGGGCTGGGTGATCGACGACGTAGGCGCTCATAAAGACGATTACAAAGTATATGTCACCATTCAGGTACGTGTCGACAACTTTGCCACTCCTTCAGCATGCTAACAGCTAAAAGTTCGGGCACAACGATCAGAAGGTAAGGTCCAGCTGGACAGCTGTGACGATGCGCTGACAGTTTCTAGCCAGCAAATGGTGTCTCGCTTGCTGATTACAAGGTCAACCTCGCAAAATTCGCCGCTGAGGCCACCTCGGCAGGTGCCACGCCTATTCTACTCACTCCTTTGACTCGCCGTAGCTTCAGCGGCGGTAAGGTGATCGAGAACCTTGCCAACGAGACCGCTGCGACCATCGAGGTCGCCGAGGCGAACGGCCTGCACTGGGTCAATTTGAACGAGGCGTCCACCAAGTACGTCAACTCCATTGGAACGAGCGCGGCAGACAAGTACAATCTGGCTGCTGGTGACCGCACGCACGTCAACGAGTGGGGTGGCGTTGTCTTTGCTAGGATTGTCAGTGATTTGTTGGTTGGAAAGTACCCTGAGGAGTTTGAGAGCGCGACGTTGAAGAACGAGACGCTGAGTGCTCTGATTGCTGCGGGCACAGCTGCATGATTTCCTCTGAAGTAAAGAAAGGCGAATCCATATCGAGATTCTTTTCACCCAAATCTCGCTCTTTCATTTTTGCTTGTCTCTCTATTCCATGCTGTCACATATGCCCTTCTGGTAGTCGCACTCGTGGTTTCGATGAATACCGGAGCTTCGGTGAGTTGTTTTGCCAGTGAAGCATATTGCAGTCTTGATTCCAATAATCGAGAAAGCTTGTCCGTCTTCAAAGGGAAGTCGGCAGTTCCTTTTAATTGGACACTGTCGGCAGGTGGGGCTAGCTCCCCATGACTAGTGTATGTCGCCGCACTCCTTTCTTTCACCGCCATCGTCCAGCACGGCGCTTGATTCCGGCTAGTGCATGACTTCACAGTCATCCAGATTTGTGCATAAAGTATCGGCCTACTTGTACCAAAAGTCTAACGAACTGACGGCCACCACCAAGCTTGAGAGGTGGATTGTCCGCTTACTTGGTTGTGTGCACTTACATACACCCACAGCTCCGCCTACCAGCGACTACAACACATGCACATGACTACGCCTGCTGTTCGAAGGCAAACATGTTACCCGCAATGGTCAAGCCGCCCGTCCGCCTCAGGAACAGGCTCTCGAACGCAGGTGGTCGAGCTCCGGGCCAAAAACAGCATCGTACGCTTCCTAAAGTCGTTCTAGTACTGGTCAGAACCATCGCCACAGGAACCGGGAATCTTATTCCCCACGGCTGCAGGTCCGCGGTGCCTGTCGCCGTGCTTTTGCCCCAGAGCCGCGGTCACATGGCTCGCCAGGTGGGCCTGTTCATCCACAGCACGACCATCAAATCCGCTGCTAGACGGTTGAATTGGCCAATCATCACACCACTATACCGACTAGCTCAGATGGGTTCAATCTAAATGCTGGGGTAAAGAGAGCCTCGAGGAGAACGGTCCCGCCGTATAGTGCTCCGGACCCAAAGCGGGCAAGCGTAGGCTTGGCCTCTAATATCAGATAATACAAATGCAATGTCATTTGGACGAGCTTGAAGAATATCGAGGCTCTCTGTTTCTCAGACTTCGACGCTCACAAATCTTCAAGATGCGTTGCGACGTTGCTCTCACTGCGCTCCTCGCGTCCGGTGCGACTGCTGCGGCCGTGAAGAAGGGATTCGTTACCACGAAGGGCACCACATTCCAGCTTGATGGCAAGGACTTCCACTTTGCTGGGTCCAATGCCTACTATTTCCCGTTCTTTCAGGTGAGTCTGTTGCAACTTACTCAATCAATCGATTCTGACCATTTCAGCAAGCTTCTGATGTCGAAAAAGGTCTTTCAGCAGCTAAGAAAGCCGGCCTGAATGTATTCCGTACATGGGGCTTCAACGACCGCAACCGCACCACTGTCGCGGGAGGACTTCCCCAGTACGGCGGCGAGGGCGCCGGCGGAACCGACCTCATCATGCAGTGGTGGGACAAGGGCAAGGCCGAAATCAACCTCGCGCCCTTCGACAAAGTCGTCGCCGCCGCCGAAAAGACCGGCATGAAGCTCATCGTCGCCTTCACCAACAACTGGGCCGACTACGGCGGCATGGACGTCTACACCACCAACCTGGGCGGCAGGTTCCACGACGACTTCTACCGCGACCCCAAGATCAAGGCCGCATTCAAGAAGTACATCAAAGCCTTTGTCCAGCGCTTCAAGAACTCCCCCGCCATCATGGCCTGGGAACTCGCCAACGAGCCGCGCTGCGGCGCCGACGGCGTGCGCAACCTGCCGCGCTCCACGACCTGCACCCCGGATCTGATCACGGCGTGGATCGACGAGATGAGCACGTACGTCAAGAGCCTCGACAAAGACCACCTGGTGACGTGGGGCGGCGAGGGCGGGTTCAACATGGCCAGCGACGACTGGGCGTACAACGGCGCCGACGGCGGCGACTTCGACAAGGAGCTCAGCCTGAAGAACGTCGACTTCGGCGTGTTCCACTCGTACCCGGACTGGTGGAGCAAGACAGTGCCGTGGACGGTGCAGTGGATCAAGGACCACGCGGCGGCGGGGCGCAAGGCGAAGAAGCCCGTCGTGCACGAGGAGTACGGCTGGCTGACCGACGACAAGCGCCAGGAGTTTCTCGGCAAGAGCGACAACCAGACCCGGCTCGAGGTGCTGGGGCTGTGGCAGCAGACGAGTCTGAAGGAGAAGATGAGCGATATGTACTGGCAGTATGGGTATGGCGGGTACTCGACCGGGGCGAACCACAACGATGGGTTTACGATTTACCTGGAGGATGCCGAGGCGAAGGAGCTGGTGTATGAGCATGCGAAGCGGGTGAATGCGCTGAATAAGAAGTAAGCGGTCGGCGGGCGCGGTTGTTTGAAGTTGGCAAAGTATATAAAATATATCTTGGCTTGATACGTTTCTTTCTTGTGGCATTCAACCGTTTGTTTGTTGCAAAGTAGGTCTTGTCCTCGACATCGGGTCTTGACCTGGCGCTATTATATACCCATTGCCACTTTCCGTATCTGGTAGCGCATGCTGACAGGATCTATGCTTTTCCGCTGAGCATCGTCTTCCGAACGCAGATTAGTGTGCCTCATGCTTGTTTCTAGGAGAAACAGGCCGTGCCATGATTAGCTGTGTGTAGATTGGGGGATGACTGGATAAGGGAATTGAAGCTGCGCGCTGATCCTGCAAGAACACATCTTTCATCCGACAGTCATCAAGAACACGTGACCAACATGTCAAAACGAAGCCTCTCAACCTATTGAACTAGAGCCACCCAGCCCACAAAACAAACCCACCGACCCCTCAACCCCTCCCCACTGACCCTCAAACCCCCCAACTACTCCTCCCCCCAAACCCTCCCCACCCCAAACCACCCCACCTCGCCCAGCACCGCGCCCTCGCCCACAACGCGCTCAACCTGCGCCCTCAGCGCCGCAAACCCCGCCTGCCCCGTCTCTTCATCCAGCCCCTCGCCCCCAAACACCGCCATAACCAGAAACGCCGGCGCCTCGCGCCCCACCATCACGTTCCTGTCGCGCGTCGCGGCCGTGGCCAGCGTGTAGCGCGTCAGCGCGCGGAAAGCGGCGATGCGGCGCAGGCGCGCGGGCAGGGTGGTCGCGAACCAGGCGGTGAAGGACGCGGGGTCGGTTTCGGCGGCGGAGGGGGGCGAGAGCGATATGCTCGCTGTTGCGGTGGCGCCGCGCTCACGCACGCGCCCCTCCGCTGCCGCCGCAGACGCACCAGAGGACGCAGCCGCGCCGTCCCCCAGCTCAGCGTAGAACCGGATGTCGAAGCGCGCGTGCGCGTAGATGCGCTGCACGAGGGCGCGGTCGGGGTCCGTTGTGGCGACGGCCAGGAACGCGGGGGACTGGGCGTAGGCGAGCGCCGGGAAGGCGTAGGTTATCAGGTGGCGCGGGTGGTTGGATGGGGATGACGCGGGGAGGAGGGTTTTGTAGCGGGTTGCGCTGGGGACGCCGGGGAGGGCGAGGACTTCGGGGGCGTGTTCCTGCGGATGTTAGTAGGGGGAAGAGTTGATGGGAGGGTAGTGAAGGGCAGTGAAGGGCAGTGAAGGGCAGTGAAGGGCAGTGAAGGGCAGTGAAGGGCAGTGAAGGGCAGTGAAGGGCAGTGAAGGGTAGGTGAAGGGTCAGTGAAGGGTAGGTGAAGGGTCAGTGAAGGGTCCGCGAAGAGCAGTGAAGGGCAGCGAAGGGCAGCAAAGGGCAGTGAAGGGCAGTGAAGGGCAGTGAAGGGCAGTGAAGGGCAGTGAAGGGTAGGTGAAGGGTCAGTGAAGGGTAGGTGAAGGGTCAGTGAAGGG
>JAGKPY010000094.1:0-101129 GCA_022609225.1 Boeremia lycopersici
TTAAGGTAATACTATAGTATATTATCTACTATAGTATTATAATCTATCTAGGTAATACCTTAGTATATTATAATAGTATAGATATATTAGTTTAATATATAGTATAGTTTTAGTAATTACTACTTACTATTCTATATAGATTTACTACTTTATACTATAAGTTACTTAAAGTAGATAAAGAAGTTAGAGAAGAACTTATTCTTGCCTTAGTAAAGGCTTTCTAGCTTAGTCTAAGCCTATTCCTAACTATAGTTATTACTATAGTAGAACTTTAAGTACTCTAAGAAGTATAATAGATTCTAAAGGCCTTTATTACTACTAATCTTATAGTAGGTAGTAACTTTATATTATACTATTACCTTTAGCTAAGACTAAATAAATATAAATATATTCTAAGAACCTCTAATAAATAATATATTAGTATAGAGTTTAGAGACTATTATAACCTTTTATATCTTAAAGTATAACTTATTACTTAAGAAGGGCTCCTTTATTAGTAATAGCTTATATCTAATAAAAGCTTTACTTATACTTAGAATAGGCCTAGTACCTATACTATCTAGCCTAGATAGAATTATATCTAGCTATATATAAGACTAGTAGAAGGTTATTAAGAGTATATACTAAGTAGTAAAAGTTACTACTTATATATCTATAGTTATTTAGAGTATACTTTAGTATAATAGTAGTAATACCTAGAGAAACTAGCTATCTTACTTAATTATATATATAGTATTATAGTTAGCTACTAACTTTACTTATACTAGCTATATAAACTATATTATATTACTAAGGAATTATTATAGCTACTAAGGTGTTAGAGGCTTAGTTAGAGTATTCTAATTATCTAGCTTTATTTCTATTTACTTAAGAGTTATATTAAAAGAAGATATATAATTATTATAGACTAGCTTTAGGTATATAACTATATAGTAAGTATTAATAAGTATTATATATCTTAAGAGGTAACTATATAGTCTAAGTTAGCCCCTAATATACTTTTATATAGGTTATATAGCTACCTACTTACTTAATATTTATACTAGGCTTAGGTAAAGCCTAAGCCTATTATACTTATAAACTTAAGTAAAGAAGATTCTGTTTATACTAGAGCTTACTATAGTAGTTAAAGGTAGCAAGTATAAGATAAGGCTATGCTTTGTCTATTATAATCCTACTTAGTAAGTTAAGGTTAGCACTAATTAATATAATGTTTACGTCTTTCCTATAGTAGCTCTTTAACTAGCCTTTGTTTTTAAAGATAGCTGTTTACACCTAGTTATAAACATTAGACTTAAAGCTGAAGACACTAGCTGCATTTAAGGCTGATAAAGGAAGAAGGTATGCAGTAATATTGTCCTATACCTCCTAAGGTATATTAGGATGATAGGTTGGTTGAACCATGTGCGTCTGGTTTGCAAAAAACGACGAACAAGTCACGCTGGAAAGGATAGAGAGCACCTTCTGTTCAGAAATCACACAATAAGAGCTGTATGTATCGTGATAAAACACTCTATGAGTCGCCTTGAGCGGTTGGGGTGATGGAGGGTAATGCTCTAGATATGGCGTATGGCTTAGTCCTTTATCTTACATCTCTTTGCGCACGACGCAGGAAGACCTGGTAGCAAGTGATGGTTGGGGATCGGGATCCGTGACCGCTATAAATAACTAGACCAACGAATGCCGCCGCCGGGTCTAACAGGTTCCGCGCCACCAGCGCGTAAAGTGAGTTGCAAATTTGGTGTCTTTTGCAGTCTGTTTTCAGCAGCAGCAAGACTAGAAACAGTAAAATTAAGGGCTTCTGTGGTGAGCGGCTAGGAGAAAACAAGGCTTCCCGTTCGCTCAGCCCTATTTAAGCAACGTACCGGTGGATTAGTACTCAGGTGGGTGACCACTAGGGAATCCCTACTGTTGTATGTCTTCTCCTTTTTGCTGCCTTGACCAGCTTAATGTGTGAAATGTATCGTCGCTTGGGCGTGATTACATGTTTGAACTATAATGCATTTACCACTTCCTCAGCGTGTGTTGCTTTCCTTTTGCACCTACCCGCTGTAAAACCCACAGAAATCGTAACAAGATCCTCTTATACATGATCGTAGTTCTTTTCTCAAGGTGAGCATTGGAATACGTCTAGTTGACCAGACTGTTGCGTTACATAGAGCCCGCGCTTCCTTTACCCGATCCTTTGTCAGCGCTCCTAATTCGCTCCCAATTACGAACGAACGCAACTATGGACCAGCCTCCACATAACTTGGTTGATAAAACCAGCAGCTATCTTTTTTCTGAAAGCCTGAAGAACACAATACTGTCTCATGCATTCTATCCCTCCGCTATGAACTGCTCTGGAGCATTTGCAAGACTTACACTGAACAGAGACACCGCTGAGAAATTTATTTCTACTTTCTCTGGTATCGACTTTCGTCTCTGCGACACCTGGAATTTAGGATCCGCCTTCCACCACCTGAAGCCAAGGGGTGTCGTGATGACGCGAACCAACTAAGCAGGCATGGCAAGAGTCTCACTGAACAAATCAGATTTCTCTTCGAGCATTTAGATACGGTCGAAGAACGTGCAGGAAACAAGAACAAACCTGGAACAGTACGTCCCGTCTTTTAAGAGTCAAGTGTTGTCATCCATAAACTGAGTATTCCATATCTGTAGATATCCCACCTATCTCCTAGACCGAATGTCTACTACAGTAGAAAATTCATAGCGTCCCTAGGTCCTCCATTCCGATAGGAGTATTGGGGGGGGGGGGGGGGGCTGTGTAGCGTAAATGCTTTGACGTGAGCCTTTTATGCATACACAAGAGTTTCAGTGCTCAACGCGCTCCTGAGAGACGCATGTTCACGCAGTCCTTCATCTGTATCAAACAATTGCCACCGTTTGTTCCTCGGCCCGCGTCCCTGCTTTGTACATTTTCGAGTCTGGCAACTGGCCGCTCTTCTGCTCATGCTCACGCTCGTGCTCGTGCTTCCACTGCCCGTCCTTTCCGTTCCCACCAACTCGTTCATTGCATTTGTAGTACTCCATATCATCCCACCACAGCCTTCTATAGGCTTCTTCCCACAGATACTCCCCAACGAAAAATCCCCGCTCCCATTCTCGTGGCGAAGTAACTCGCCTCGTCCGGTTGTCTTTCCACCCACATAGGTACCCGTACCATGCGCAGTCCTCCCACATGGCGTGGCCGATGCGTCGATATGTTCCCAACGCGTCGCCTGTGGGTACGAGCGCTAAGGTGTGGACTCTGAGTGGTGCGTAGTCGTGGTTAGATTGCATGCCTGCCAGTTCCTTGCTATGGTGACTTTGAGCAATTGCAACAAAGGTGATCTCTTGTGAGGGATCAATGATCTCGTCGGGTCTGAACGTTCCACGAACAAAACGGAAGGGTCCTGTGCGCCTGAGTTCGTCCAAATCCGCGGTACCATTAGGGCTGGGGTCTTGCTCTGAAAAGAGGAAGTACTGATGTGCATGGACAGACCTGTCCTTGAAGGTCACATACTCGATACCTTGACGTCCTGAGGGTATCATGTTGGGAACCTTCGCTGCCGCTTCTCGAATACTATATGGATATATGGCGTTAACATATCCTCTCCGAACGTGGCCGCGGATTATGGCTTGGCCAGTCTGTCTATCGATGCTGCCAGCCACCTTGACATCTTGTATCTCACAGAGGCACTCAAGGCCAATTAAGTCGCCCTCATCATACATCACTGGTGCAGTGACAGATGCCCAAGACCAACTTGGAGCAAGAGGTTGCTTATGACGGATATGCTTGTTACCCTCGATGTCAAAGTTGGTTAATGCGTTCATGCGGAACTTGATATTGTGCGATAGGCCCCAAAGAAGGCCAATGTAGAAATTTCCCGACCATAATCCAGCAAGATAGTCATGTTTCGTGTGCCGCGCAAGGGCCTGGCCGACGCCAGCAAGAGCAGCCAACCGATCCTTCGACTGTGTCATGCCTCTGTGTGTGTAGTCCATAACGATGGAACACCAAAACTGGTGCTTCATCTGGGGCCAGAAGTTCTCGATTGGATACTGAATCACCTCCTTGTCTGTGTTGCTGAAAAATTCGCGGGAATCCATGATGCCATTGCGGACATATTTGTGTGATCGGTCGTGGCGTGTAGTACCTGACGTTGGCGACCCTTCCGAGCCATATAGAGTGAGGCATTCCCACTTGAGTTGCGCACCATCGAAGATAAGCATGCGTGGTGACAAGAGCTGCTCTTGCAGGACCCATGCGCGTCCATACAGTGCCGGGTCCCCACCTCCAAGGTCCCTCGATTGAGGCCGACCGTAAGACGTGAATTGGAGCCTGAAAAGTGTTCCTGAGCCTACTTGCGAGGGTACGTCCATGTAAAAAGGAAGGTTCAACAACCCATCTCTTTCTTGGAAACAACCCACGTCTCCGCCAGGGGCATGAGCGGCCGCTATTGTTAGAACAGCGTACTGGTACACGTCACACATCGTTGCAGCTTCAGCTGCCCAGTCATTGCTATCGTCCTGAATGATACACATCGAGTCAATCCAAATGTAGCGGAACCCCAATGCGCGGGTTGTGTGGATGGCTTCTCTGAACGTCTTTGACAGCTTCTCGTGAGGCACATGTTTCCTATGCTGCTCGTAGTTTTCTTTCAAGGTGCGGATGATTGATGTCAAACCCCAACAATGACTTAGTGCGATATACGACCGATCTACATTTGCTCCAACTTCGATTTCACTCTCGACGAGCCTGACTTTATTGTTACTGACGTCCAGCAGTCTCGTAGGTAAAAAAGGCAAGAAGCGGCTTGACGTTGCCAAGCGACACCTGTCGTGCGTCTTGACACATGATTTAATCCAGAAAGACGCAAGCTGGAGGGCGCCGGCCGAGCCGGTGTGGTGGTTGTTCAGTCTCGTAGCTTCGTCCAGCATTGTCGCAAGGTCAACAGCAGAATGAAGAACCCTTCCCGAGATTCGAATTGTTGAGATAGAACCGCTCTCCTCGTGACCCAGCACGCCTCTGCACGAAGCAATCAGCCGCCTCGGAATTCGCGCTGCAGCGGCCGATGGCTCCCGGAACTCGACTTGGAGGATTGGTAGGTGGGCTCCTGCAGGATTGAGGGCCAGAATAACTTCAAGTGGTTCATCGTGATCTTTGAGAAGCGATGCATGCTCAAAGTCTGCGGGCGAATAGTAGACAATGCGACAGATGCGACAACGGGACTCAGATGCATCCTTCAAGTCGCGTATGCGAGTGTGAAGTATCATCTCGTGTGGCGCCCACACAATGTCTTCTGGCCGTTTGGCATTCTCTGGGATCTGAGCTTTTGTTAAAGCCCTGGACCAGAACAACTGGCAGCGATCGCAAAACATCTGAGCGTGGAGGTTCTTGAGGGAAAGTGATGGGTCGAGGCTGAGGTCAGCGCGCTTACGAAGTACCTGAGTAGAGTAGCATCAGAATCTTGGCTGCACGTGTCCTTCGCCGCCTTCTCAACATGGTAGATGAGATCGAGTGAAAGGACAGGGATTTCTATCCTTGTGTGCATCGATCAAGTCGGAGCAGAGATAACTTTAGATGTGTGGGAACCTGACACAAAAACAAAGAAGAGCAGGCCGCCTCTTATCGTTGAATTACTTATGCTTTCATCACCCAGTCATAGTCACATCTCCATTATGTGTCTCCGCGTTAGCAATTGCCCCTGGGTCCAGTCTACTCAGGCACCCTGGGCAGTTGTGCAGCACCATGTGAGAAAACACATCACAATCGATGCAGAAATGACTCTCACACGACCGACACTCATATCTCGCACTCTCACTCGCGTGCTGTTCTCCACTCTCATCTTCTTCCGTCCTGCTGTCCCCCTCAGTATGTCCATTAAACATACTCCCCGTTGTAGGCTGCCTCTCTTTCTTCAGAGCTCGCGCAGCCAGCTCTTGCTTTGAGGGAATCTCGGGGAAAATTGAAAGACAGCCCACGCAGTCCTTAGACCCCTTCTCGCGTGCACGCTGCCATGACACGGTTGCCCAATTTCTCAGTGGGAAGAGATGGTGGTAACTGCGTGCTAGATGCGTTGAGAGTAGAAGTGTGAGCTGGCAGCTCGGACACGTCACAGGAAGAGAGCACACCTTCGCGCTACACCTTGAACACGTATAGCCTCCTAATGTCAGATTGCCATGGCATGCACATATTGTTGGCGAGTCCTCGACCACACGTGAGGGAAATCCCATCATCATCAGCGCAGCACCTTTCTCAGGCTGCTGAGTTGTAGATGCGGTGTCTGATCGGATGACGGGCGGTGTTGTTGTTGCGATCAGAAGCTCTTTGAGCATTTCCTGGTCGGTCGCGATGGTGTACTCGCTCTCGTCTCCAGCATTTGTTCGCATCACAATTTCCTGGCATATCTTGAGTCTTGCGCCCATGCCTATGACGCTGACTCTAATGCGGTCGCGCACGCAAGATTTGACAGTCTGGTGAATATCGCCAGGATCGAGGGAAAGGAGGGAGCCAAAGACAACTATAACTTCTCGCGTGCCGTGGTTTGGTGTATGATACAAGGTTGCGCGTGCAAGCTCCAGGGCGTTTTGCAGACTGGGCGTGCCCTTTGGCTCCTTGCCCGTCTCTTTACTTCGTAACCCTAAGATCGCTGCTGCGTGCTCTGCTGGATTACCTGAGAGCTCGGAAACTCGAATGCATATGCCATCATGCATGCCGAGAACACTCATCTGGGAGATTGGATTCTGCTCGAAGAACTCGCGGACGTATTCTTGCGCATAGTTTATCATGGCATAGAAGCGGTTCGGCCGCATGTCCTTCTCCAACATAGCCTCAGACAGGTCCAGTACCAGAACAACGTGCCGTATGATACCACGTTGGAAAGGTTTTGTATCTTTGCGCAATCGTTTGCGCTTGCGCTCCTCTTCTCGCTCCTGCACACTTTGTCCTATGTCTTCATCGCCAGCAGACACTTTGGTTTTCTCGACTGTCCGCGAATCCTCGGTTTCCCAAGCTTTGCGCGCCGGCTTTGGTGCAGCTTCTTTAGCACCTTGTCTGCTGTCGCCCTGCGGCTGTGCTTGTCTGCCTGAGTTGGCTCGAGAGCCAACATACTCGTCGCCAGAAACCTCATCGCCATCGTAGGAATAGTCTGAGTCGGCCATGCGTGCGAGAGCGTGCGAGAGCGTGCGCAAGCGGCTCTGGTGCCAGTTCTAGCAGACGTTGCCGATGGTTCTCGTGCGCGACGGGCGTGATCGAAGTCGCAGTCGGAAGGTAGGCAGGGGTGTATTGTCTTCTCTGACCGTATCAGGTTTTGTAGAGCGTGTGTAGAGTGAGCTATGGCGAGAACAGGCGCGCAACAAATGAACAATGGAATATGACGTCGTGGGATTTCATTTGCAGTCTGCCAATGACTCTCTTTTCAAGATAAAGTTAAGCGGCACACCCATACGCGAGGTAAGTTCAGCCAGGGCTCACTAAGGCGTGGGAAGTTCCAGTCGCGTGATAGCTTTATGAGGCTTGAGCGGTTGGTCGGAGATCTGCCTTGCTGGAAGCGACAAATGCGTGTGCACGTGACGATTAAAGCGCGCTCTCACGGTTTGCATGTGATATTTATATAACTACATACACCACTCTCTTCTTCCCAGCAAACATTATGTGTATCGTGAACTAGCAGCATGACGCGTGATGCGTCGTCCAAAGACCCCAAATGGTATACGCTATGCTGGGGAAATCATGAAACATTACGCCGTATCTTGAACATCTACCAAATGTCCTTCCATATCATCAACTATATGTGCCTGAGCCAGCAACTGTTGGCATCGGCCAGTCGTCTTCGGTGATACTCGACCAGAAGACCCAGATCAATACCACAGAAAGCAGCGTGAAGAGGGTCTCGAATAAACCTCCGTTAATCTTGCCAGAACTGCCAGTGCATATGTGGACACTGATAACGTACTGAA
The DNA here is from genome assembly GCA_022609225.1 of Boeremia lycopersici. Taxonomy (NCBI): domain Eukaryota; kingdom Fungi; phylum Ascomycota; class Dothideomycetes; order Pleosporales; family Didymellaceae; genus Boeremia; species Boeremia lycopersici. The sequence continues at coordinate 7,945 of JAGKPY010000094.1, forward strand.
AGATCTGGCCAATGGCGAAAAGCACAGCTGCGCCGACGAGATAAACTGTGCATATCGTCAGCAGTTGTCCAGTAACCGAGCCTTCGATACTCACGCATTGGCTTGCGCTCTCCAAGAACGCGCAGGACAAGGAACGACTCCAAACAGAAGAAGATAACTACGAATACCAGGGGTGCGAGTTGGTAAAGGGTGTAGAGAGCATAGGCCTGGTTCTCGTTATTGAGAGTATCATCCCAGTAGCCGGTCCAGCTAAAGCCGGTGTCGAGAGCAATGTAGCCCGTTCCAACGAAGATGATGACAGCAGATATCATCATCAGACCGAGTGAGATGGGAGTGCCGTCATCCAAAATCTGGTAGCCAACCAAGCCATTGAGCATGAGGATCCAAGCTGTCGCAACAATTGCAGCGATATGTACGCCAACGAAGGCCTGGACTGCGGTCAGCTCAAGATTACCCATCACAGGAGCGAGCGACGTACGATTCGCACAGAGTGGTTTAGAGGGAAGCCACCGATTGTGAAGATCTCGCAGATGGACACAATGATGTAGCCGAGCAGGAAGAGCTGCATTTCCCTGTTTCGAGTCAGTACTCACTCATCGCCCACTGCTCAGGATCGCGCACCTTCGTCCAACGGCGGCCTTCTTCCTTTCGGATCTCCATAGCAGGAAGAAGGTGGTGAGAATTGCGATACCGCAGAGGATTATCGAGCCTGCGACCGTCAGCCACGTTCCAATTGCGCACTTGCAAGCGACTGACCCAAGTTGTGCAGATTGTCACCACCGCCAACAGAGAAGCCCTGGAGTGTGCAACCTTCCTCCCATCCTCCGCCGTTCCTAGCAGGCGACTGGGCGAAGAGCTGTAGAGATGTCGCGGTTAGCGGCGCGCGCCAACAAAGGGTCAGACCAGGGGTAATGGCAAGCGCAACGTACATAGCACACTGCGACGGTTAGTATCTCATAGGTCAGAGCGGCAGTGATGTCTTACCTGGCAGGGTCGACCAGCTGTTACCCGTGTCGCGACAAAAGTCGTTGAACTTTCCGTATCTCGACATGGCCGGCGACGCGCAGCGCAGCCTCGCGTTCAGTGGAATGTGGCAATAGCAGTGATCGTCGTCGTCGGTAATATGCAGCGATGCTCAAGCAGCGAGTGGAGTGACAGGCCTGACAGGGCAAAGGTAGCGAGGGTGAATTGTGGAGGAGCGATGCGGGTCGTGAGAGATGATGTGCTGCTGGTCCGCGGTCCACGGTGGCTGGTGCTTCGAGCCGTTTCTTGTTTGAGAGCCAAGGTGGGAGGTTAGAAACTGGCAGGGGTACAAATCGTTGCAACAGCGCTGTCGCAACCACCGCTTGGGGTATGTGAGTCAGCTCTGCGCCTTTTGATGGCTGTTATTTCACACGCAAATCCCCGGTTGCTGCTCGCCAAAACAAGATTCCCACGCCTCACGCCGTCCATCATCTTTCACGACAAGACGACGAACGACCCAGCGCGCGGGCCGAGCTGGCTGGCAATTAAAGCTGTGGCCAATCACGAGGCCAGGAAGTGCAGCACTAGGCGCGTTTCAGGACGATCGGCGCCCTCAGTCAGTGTCTGGCGGCAGCCATGCCTTACAGCCGGGTTACGTGCACAACGACTCCATGCTCCATGGCAACAAGCATGGTTAATAAGTGGGTACGATATCATCATTGTCTGTGGTGTTGTTAGGATACCCAAGTCTCTGCCTTTGAGAAACTGCGTACAGCTGCTCTCTCAGCTACTCGAGCGGCATTTCTGTCCACCTCGTGCCAGCTGCGCGTCAGGACGCACAACGTTTGCGTTTGTGCAGCAATAATTGCCAGCCAGCGCCAGCCTCTTCGTCGAGCGCCTAATGCCCTTTCACGTGCCCGTCCGAGCGGAGCATTCGACAGATTCGACAGGCGTTTCTGTGACCGTTAACGCGGCCTCTCTGCAACCAGCCTGTACGATGTGCACCCGCTGAGCTCTGTTTCACTCGTGAGCAGTGGCCGCGTTTCGAGGCTCATACTCGAAGTAGCCAACACACGGCCCCATGCTTGTGTTCCTTGCGTGGTGATCAACATGGGGCGTGCTAAGATCAGTCTTGAGATCAGTGTTGAAAGTCTCCAACCTTGTTGAATCGCGGCGGTCCTGCCGTGCATGTGTTGGTGGAATTGGGGCAGCTGTGTCGAACGCTAGTAACCGCGATCAGCGAGACGCGCGATTCTACTCAAGGGTCCATGTGGAGTTCTCCAAGACGCGCTGGGCGTGCGGGCTGCAATTCTCCAGCGAGGCTGAAGCTGCGGCTTTCTGAGCAGCAGGCCGTGCCATCCTGTTCAAGTACCCTGTTGCAACGATAGAGATAAGGATTATGCAGCTTCAGATAGGAATGCTCCCGCGATAGCCTGCAACGCGACATCATCGCACAGCAAGCCGCTCCAGCAAGCTGGCCAACAGCACGCCGCTTTCCCCGGTCCAGCCCGGTCCGAGTAGGGAATCCGCCAAGTCCACGCTCTCAGGGCTCAGGCTGACAGGGTAGCTTGCGTTTCCTGATCACGACGCCGTATCGTGCTCTTTTCAGTCCCACTGCCGTCCAATGTGACCGCCCTTGACCGCTTAAGCCCTAGGCCCACCTTAACCTGCACGTCACTCGCGACCGCCTTTCGACCCTTCTCCAGATAGATCCACTGCTTGGAGTCGGCTGCTCCCTCAGCCTGCAACCTTCACCATTCCTTTCAACTCGGGAAGCAGTCGGAGGCCTGCCAACATCCCTCTCCACAACTTGAGCTCGTCCTCACGGCCCCGTGACGGCGACTCCGCTTATCTGCTTGACAACGATAAGGACAGCGCGCGGTCCTCCTTCGACACACCTTCCTCGCACTCCGACGACCTCTCGCTCTGGAGTGATACCGGCGACCTTGTCGACCAGCTTGCCGACCAAGAAGATCCGCTTGCCATCCGCTTGGAGAGCCAGCACCCGCAGCGACGACACCAGAAGCGTGCCCGCTTCGCATCGCAGGACAGCCTCCACGAAAAGGGCCACAAAGCCCTCAGACTCGAGGACATCGAAATCCCAGACCCAGGTCCACGTACCATCAACAAGGCAGAGAGACTACTCGCTCGCATCATGGCGCCCAACGATGGGCCCTCCCGTATTCACGGGCTGCACGGGAAGAAGCTCATGTAAGAAAAGCTGCGCACGATGGTCAAAAGTTATACTGACGCCGAGTAGCTACTTCACCAGTGTCTTCGTCTCATTGGGTGTGTTTTTGTTTGGCTATGACCAGGGAGTCATGTCCGGAATCATCACGTACGCCGCCCGATACCCCCCCACACACCACGACCATGGCTGATTCAAGCATACAGGGGCATCTACTTCAAGGATTACTTCAACCAGCCCACCGCTGTCGAGCTCGGCAGCATGGTGGCTATCCTGGAAGTCGGCGCTTTTATCTCGTCCTTGTTGGTAGGCCGTGTTGGAGATCTCCTCGGACGTCGCAAGACCATCATGTATGGTTCAGCTGTGTTTGTCATTGGCGGCGCTCTTCAGACCTTCGCCAATGGCATGCCCATGATGCTCCTAGGGAGAATCATTGCCGGTCTCGGCGTGGGAACACTGTCCACGATAGTACCCGTGTATCAGTCTGAGATCTCACCGCCCCACAACCGTGGAAAGATGGGCTGCATCGAGTTTACTGGCAACATCGCCGGGTATGCATGCAGTGTTTGGGTCGACTACTTCTGCAGCTACATCAAGAGTGATTATGCGTGGAGAATCCCCTTGTTCATGCAATGCATCATGGGCACTCTGTTGGCTGTGGGCAGTCTGCTTATCTGCGAGTCGCCGAGGTTTGTTACACCCACACAGCTGATGAACTGCACTGACAGCTAGCAGATGGCTTCTTGACAACGACCATGACGAGGAGGGAATTGTAGTAATTGCTAACCTGTATGGAAAGGGTGATATTCACAATCCCAAAGCGCGCGATGAATACCGAGAAATCAAGATGAACGTGCTGCTCCAGCGCGCTGAAGGCGAACGCTCATACTCGGACATGTTCAAGCGCTACTACAAGCGTGTCTTTATCGCCATGTCCGCTCAAGGCCTCGCGCAACTCAACGGAATCAACGTCATCTCCTACTATGCACCTCTCGTTTTCGAAGAGGCCGGCTGGTATGGCCGCCAGGCGATCCTCATGACCGGTATCAACGCGATCACCTACCTTCTATCAACAATCCCGCCATGGTACATTGTAGACACTTTGGGCCGTCGGAAGATCCTGCTCTCCGGAGCGTTGATGATGATGGTATCGTTGTCTGCTATCTCGTATTTCATCTTCCTGCAGGCGAGTTGGACACCCAACATGGTCGTCATCTCTGTGATGATTTACAACGCGGCATTCGGATACTCGTGGGGTCCCATCCCGTGGTTGTACCCGCCGGAGATTCTGCCCCTCAGCATTCGTGCAAAGGGTGCCAGTCTGAGTACAGCAACCAACTGGGCCTTCAACTGGCTGGTGGGAGAGATGACACCTATTCTTCAGGAGCGTATTCAATGGCGCTTGTACCTCATCCACGCATTCTTCTGCGCTGCCAGTTTCGTTATTGGTAAGTCTTTTCACGGCTTGTTACGAACTTATCACTAACGTGGATAGTCTACTTCATTTACCCCGAGACCGCCAACGTCCGCCTCGAAGACATGAACTCTCTCTTTGGAGACGCTACAACACAAGCAGCCACGGAGCAACAGCGAGCAGAGGTCGAGTCTTTGATGAGTGGCAGCGGCCGTGGCCGTGGATCCGAGCGCGGAGGCCCTCAGCTCGCTGCGGAAGCTGCCATTCCGGACCTCGACATCGAGCCACCTGATCTTGAGAACGGCAGGTCTCCCCCGAAGTCTGAGAATGGAGACGGTGTTGGCGGATGGATCTCGAACATGGTCAACAGAGGCAAGGGAGACAACGACGGCGCAGGTGGCAAGTACAAGCGCGTCGGTCAAGACGAAGACTAGACGATGGCAACACTTCACTGATTGGCATTTTCTGGACATTTTTGCATACTCTGGACTCGATTGCAAGCGACTCGGTTTTATATCCACGAGCCCCTGCTCGGCATGTAAGTTTTCGGTGATAGAAAGGGGTGGGGCATTTGTTAGAGGTCAAAGCTGGAAGGCCCGAATTGGCGCGGTATGGATTTGAGTGACGTGAGACAGCGATTCGATTGTCAATAAAAGCTGTTCTGATCTCATCGTTTTTTGGCTACAGAGCTAGAGATATCCCAGACGTTTGACATGGTGGACGTGACTGACGTCCGAAGTAGTCTACAAGGTTGCAACAGAAATAAACAGAGCCCCCCGCCTGCATCTCAGCACAAGGCGTCCATCGCCCCTTTGCAGTCGTCGAACACGAACGCGTGTGTCAGCTTTCACGTGAGGACAGAGTGTCAATAAGCTTCCCCCTAACAGCTGCGTGGGCCGAGCTCGGGTTTAGCTTGAACCATTGAAATCCATCTATGTCGGGATCAACCCTACGACTGATCTCCCAGCACCGCAGGGGCCGTCAGACGCAGCTCTTCACCGTGAGCCTTTTCCATGTTTGCAATTCTTTCGGGACCTTTCTTCTCTTCTACTTGAGTCTGTTGTTCGCCGCAGCAGCAGACGTTACGCAGGCTTGTGAGACAGCCTGAGCCCGCTCGCTGAGTGCTCTTTGCGCTACTTCGTACACCCCTCGCTTTCCAGTTCGTATCAGCCACGAATCCTCTCTGCGTTGCCACACTGCGCGGACGTTGGCGGACACATCTCACGGACACATTTCATACTCTTCTACCAACATGGCGACAGCGCGCACAACAGGCGCCGACGCGCAAGCAGAGGAGCTGCGGCGGAGATATGTCGCTGGCCAGACAGCGACGCCCGTCGTGAGCCAGGCCCAGATCAAGGAGAAATCCAAGGAGAAGGTACGCACCGCAGCAGCACGCCTCAGACGCTGCCAGCTAACAGCCGCCAGCCATTCGAGCTCATTGCCTTCCTCGACGAGTATGAGTTCATCTGGGCCCCGCTCATCTTCACCGCGCTGGCCTTCTTCACGCGCATGTACAAGATCGGCCTTTCGCCAATTGTCACTTGGGACGAAGCTCAGTAAGCGAAACACACACCATTGCAGGCGCCTTCTGACTAGAGACAGCTTCGGCAAGTTCGGTTCCCACTACCTCAAGCGCGAGTTCTACTTCGATGTCCACCCTCCCCTCGGCAAGATGCTGGTCGGCCTCTCCGGATACCTGGCCGGGTACAACGGGTCGTTCGAGTTCAAGTCTGGCGAAACATACCCCGAGGAGCTGAATTACACCTTCATGCGCCTCTTCAACGCCGCGTTCGGCGCCGTCTGCGTTCCATTGGCCTACTTCACCGCGAAGGAGTTGAACTTCCGAAGACCCACCGTCTGGTTCGTCACCCTGGCTGTCCTCTGCGAGAACTCGTACACCACCATCAGCCGCTTCATTCTCCTCGACTCCATGTTGCTCTGCTTCACTTTTACTACTGTCTTTTGCTGGTCCAAGTTCCACCGTCAGCAGCACGACCCCTTCTCTCCCGAGTGGGGTCTTTGGTTGATGATGACTGGTGTTTCCATTGGATGCGTGTGCAGTGTCAAGTGGGTCGGTTTCTTCGTTACTGCGCTGGTTGGTCTCTACACCATTGAGGACCTGTGGAACAAGTTTGGCGACCTCAAGATGCCCAAGGTATGGTTACCTGCAGTTGCGATCCTCAAAAGCTAACATGAACCAGCTCGAGCTCGTCAGCCACGTCGCGTTCCGCGTCTTCGGTCTCATCCTCATTCCTTTCGCCGTTTACACCTTCTCCTTCTACCTCCACTTCTTGATTCTCGAGAACAGCGGTCCTGGCGACGCCCAGATGAGCTCTCTCTTCCAGGCCAATCTCCGCGGCACCGAAGTCGGCAAGAACAGCCCCCTCGAGATGGCATACGGCTCCCGCGCCACGCTGAAGAACATGGGTTACGGAGGAGGCCTGCTTCACTCCCACGTCCAGACCTACCCCGAAGGTTCGAGCCAGCAGCAGATCACTTGCTACCACCACAAGGATGCCAACAACGACTGGTTCTTCTACCCCAACCGTCATGAGGCTCCATACGACCCTGAGGGCGAGCTCCGCTTCCCTGGCAACGGCGACAGCATCCGTCTTATCCACGCCCAGACTGGTCGCAACCTGCACTCGCATCAGGTTCCTGCCCCGGTCACCAAGGCTGATCACGAAGTTTCCTGCTACGGCAACGTGACTGTTGGCGACACCAAGGATCACTGGGTCATTGAGGTCGTTCGTGATGCCGCTTCGAGGGACTACTCCCGAGTTCGCACGCTCACCACCGCCTTCCGCCTCCGCCACAAGGACCTGAACTGCTACCTCCGCGCCGGCAACGTGAATCTGCCACAGTGGGGTTTCAAGCAGATTGAGACTACCTGCACCAAGTCTAACAACCCGCGCGACGTCTACACCCACTGGAACATCGAGAGCCACACCAACGAAAAGCTTCCCCCTGGCAACCCCGGTGACTACAAGTCGCCGTTCTTCCAGGACTTTATCCACCTCAACGTTGCCATGATGACGTCCAACAACGCGCTGGTCCCCGACCCCGACAAGCAGGACGATCTCGCGTCTGCCTTCTGGCAGTGGCCTCTTCTCCACGTCGGTCTCCGTATGTGCGGCTGGAACGACGACAGTAAGTTTCGTGCTGGAAGGGTTTAAGGCTATACTAATTCATCCGCAGTCGTCAAGTACTTCCTCCTCGGAAACCCCTTCGTATACTGGGGCAGCACTGCCAGTCTCGGCATCTTCGTCCTCATCGTCGCTTGGTACATTGTGCGATGGCAGCGCGGCTACAACGATCTCAAGCAGAGCGAGATCGACCAGATCCACTACTCTGGCATCTACCCTGTGATTGGCTGGGTGTTGCACTACCTCCCCTTCATGGCCATGGGCCGTGTCACCTACGTCCACCACTACTACCCGGCGCTGTGGTTCGCGATTCTGACCATGGGCTTCTGCCTGGACTTTACGACCCGGAACCTCAACAAGCAGGTGCGCTGGGGCATCTTCGCGGTGCTGTACGCCGTCATCATCGGCCTCTACTGGCTCTTCCGCGCCGTCTCGTTCGGCATGGTCGGCCCCAACAAGCAGTGGAGCCACCTCAAGTGGTTCGAGAGCTGGCGCATCACCGACTAGGAGGCGCGGCGATGGCGGACACACGCCCGTCTGCGCCGCGTGGCAGACGCGGTGTGTCGTGTAACAAAACAACCCTTTTTTCTTGCGTCGCGACTTGAGCCTTTCTTCGCCTCACCTAGGGACCATGGATAGAGTGCATGTGCGTCTTGGCCGTCGACCTGGCTGTTTAGCAGGGTGTTGGGGGGATCTAGCATGGGATGGGATGGATGGGTCGGGACGGTGCTTTCTTAGTGTTACGAATTCAGCTCGCCACATCTTTACATGATACTGGGACTGTGTCGACGGCAACTCGTTGTGATTCGCCTTGTCGTGATGTTGTTGCCGACAACGTGTGAACAGGTCCTTTGGCAGTTGAGCGATGGTCGCGGCGGGGGGGTTAGATTGGGAAGAAGGTGGGTTTAGGCGATGGTTCGTGGTGAGCTCGGTGGTGTGGACGGCCGGCCGGCATTAGCACGGCGTGGGTAAGTCGTGAACTCTACATGATGTAGGAAGTAGGCTAGCGCTTCCCCGGATTCCACCTCGAGCTATGTGGGCGTGGCGTGGCGGGCATGGCCGACTACACGGCGTCGAAGGCGGCGGTGCTGAGTTTCCACAAAGGTGCGTTTGTCGTGGGAAATGCGCGCTGCAGGAGGGGATCAGATTGGGGGTGAGCAAGACGATTACGGATAGCGTGAAGATTGGCGGCATGTAGATGGACGACACAATGGCCGGTCTGGACTAGGTTTATTTCTTCTCCTTGACTACAGATCGTATGCCCTGCCTCGCAATCTCGAATTCGATCCCTCTTGCTTCAGTAGGGGGCGCCCACGGTGCAAAGACAATCTTGAACCAGCGTCGCCACTTGGACACGTGCGTCTCTTCCTGCTCGTTCCACTGGTCTTGTCCATTCACGGTGAGCACCAGGGGCCCTCTGTTGGCGAATACGGGCTTCTTGATCAGAGCAATGCGGCATGCCAGTTGGTTCGTCCAGACCAGGCCCAGCGACGGCGTCTTCAGGGTGTGCGGAGCTGCGTGTGGCGCGTCGCCCCAGCCAGTGAACCAGCGCTGCTGGTGGTCGAGGGCGAGCGGGTCGGGTGACAGGAGGATGCTGTCGTTGTCATCGGGGACGGACAGGGCTGGGTTCGAGGGCTGCGGGGTGCTGTCGCGCGTGCCTTGGCTGTTAGCAGAGGCGGTGCGCGAGACGTTGAGCGACGGGGGCGGGTTTGCGAAGCGGTCGGCGACTTGGTTGGCGACGACTACGGCGATGCCGTGGGTGCGGGCTAGGTCGCGCAGCAGTGCGCCCAGCTGCACGAGCTGGCCGCCGCGCTTGGCCATGGACGCAGCGCCATTGCCGGAGCCCTTTTTGTCAAACTCGGCGCGGTAGTTGGCGGCGACCGAGTCCAGGACAACCAGGCCTACGTTGTGCTTCTCGATGGCGACGGGCAGCTGGTAGCGGAGAATGTGCTCCTGCGACTCGAGGTCTGGGGTCTGGATGGCCAGGACGCGGCCCAGCGACGGGCGGGCGTCGGGCGCGAGGCCGTCGAAGGCGGGGTGGGCGGCCAGCAGCTGGGCCAGGCGGGTGGTGGACAGGACGGCCTCGGTGGAGATGTAGACGGCCGTCCTGGAGAGGCCGCGCGGGGCGGGCAGCTGCACGGCCAGCAGCAGGGTGAGCAGCAGCTGCGTCTTGCCGGCGCCACTGCACGCGTCAGCCGGGCTCAGTACATGGTCACGGGCAGTCAAGCTCAGTAACTCGGTCACGGGCAGTCAAGCTCAGTAACTCGGTCACGGGGTCGGAGCGTACCTCTCGCCCGTCACCTCGACGAGGTAGCCGGGCGGGATGCCGCCGCCGAGGGCTGCGTCGAGGTCGTCGTCCAGCGTGCTGATGGCCGTCCACGGCGGCGGGCCCTCGTCCAGACCGCCTGGCGCATCGTCGTCGAGGCCGAGCTGGGCGTGCAGGGCGCGCACGACAGCATCGACGAGCTTCCGCAGCTCGGCGGGCGGCAGCTGGGCGCGGCGCGCGACGTGGGCGGCGTCGAGGGTGAGCAGGTCGTTGGCGGTGATGCGCGCGCGGTCCAGCGACGGCAGCAGGTGCGAGAACGGCCGCGTGTCCAGGTCGGGCAGCACCTGCAGCAGGTCCGTCATGGCTGCGGGCGCACGCTCATCGGCGCGGCTCTGCGGGCGCCGTGGTGAGGGCTGCTGAGGCTCGGGCGCGTCGCGTCTGCGCCGTCTGGCCGCCTCTGCCCGTGCCCACTGCCCACTGCCCACACGCCAGACCCCCGCGGCGCGCCTGGCCCCAGCTCCAGCTCCAGCCTCGAGCTCCCCTCCCCCGCACTTGCAGGCGCACCTCACTGCGGCGTGACTGCGCCGCGAGCTGCAGCCACTCGCAGCCACTCGCAGCCACTCGCAGCCACTCGCAGCCACCCACCGTAGCCCTGTTTCCTGCCTGCAACTGATCAAGGCCTCGTCGCCTGCTGCTCGCCGCGCAGAGCGACACACTGCTCTCGCACCAGCGCTGCTCCCATGCTGCCGCTGCTCCCTCCAGCGGCCCAAGGCTGGCCATGCCTGATTAGCCGGTAGACCCAGTCGTGACGCTACATCATCGCCCAAAGCTATCCACGCTTCCACGCTTCCACGCTTCCTCTCGTCCGACCTCCGCGCTCCTGCCTGCTAATCACCACCACCTCGGCGCTGTCCGTGCGAGCTCCGTATCCTCCTGGCCGAGATAGTCGCTCCGCCCAGCTGTTACCGCAATAGTCCTGCTTGCCGCCCGTTGTCTCTCGTTGTTGGTTCTTGGACGCGTAGCGATAACCCGCTTCCCTGTCGTAAGTCCTGCAAAGCACATTAATTACACCAGCACGCCTTCCTGCTTCCATATCGCGTCGGCGCTTCTTGCCCTGCGCTCATTTAGACCTCGACGCTACCGTGTAAGTTGCCTTTCCTTGCATCTCCCTGCATGGCTGTGTCGAAGCTTAGCTTGTCGGGTCATCCACCACTATGCCCGTCATTTTCCGTGTCAGCGGCCGGCTACATGAGAGCTACTTGGTCATCCTGTCTGCACCATAGCCCTTCACATGTCTAGTCCCAGCCCGCTCCGCACCCCCCAGCTTGTCCCCTTTCGTCCATTTCCTTATAAGATGCTCCCACGCCCACCGTTCCCTCTGTTTTGCACATGGCTCACCTCCCCACGCCCGTCTACTGTCCTCAGGACTGCCACTACTTTTACCGCAGTGCCTTGCGCCTCCTCAACATCAGCACCACCATCTCCCCCCTCTACGCTTGACTGACCCTCCGCCATGGCAGCTCGCACCTTCACACAGCCCTCTTCTCTAAACGAGTCCCTGGCCATCTCCACCATGTCCGCCGCACAAGAGAATGGCGCCATGCGGTCCATGGAAGCCGCCAAAGATGCCCAGCAAGCCTTCTCGTCTGAAGAAAAGGCTCCCCTGGCCAACTCCACAAACCCAAACTCCAAGCCAGGCATCACTTTTGCTTCTCAGGACAAGCTGCCAAAGCTGCCTATCCCAGACCTCGACGCCTCATGCACAAAGTATCTGGCCGCTCTGAAGCCGCTACAGACGCCCAAAGAACACAGCGACAGCCAGCATGCCGTGCAAGACTTCCTAAAGTCCGACGGAGCTGCGCTGCAGGAGAAGCTTAAAAAGTACGCCAGTGGCAAGGCAAACTATATCGAGCAGTTTTGTAAGTAGCACTTGAACCTCCAGCAAGTAGCTCTGACAATCTCCAGGGTACGACTCTTACCTCAACTTCGACAACCCGGTTGTGCTGAACCTCAACCCCTTCTTCCTTCTCGAGGACGACCCAACACCTGCTCGCAACAACCAAGTCACGCGCGCAGCCTCTCTGGTTGTCTCGGCCCTGTCGTTCGTCCGAGCAGTGCGTCTGGAAGAGCTGCCGCCTGACACCATCCGTGGCCAGCCCCTATGCATGTACCAATACTCGAGGCTGTTTGGAACCGCAAGAATACCCACCGAGAATGGATGTCAAATAGGACAAGATCCGACATCAAAACACATCGTCGTCATGTGCCACGGCCAGTTCTACTGGTTCGATGTTCTGGACGACAACCACGACCTGATCATGACCGAAAAGGACATCACTCTCAACCTGCAGTCTATTGTAGAAGATTCGCAAGAAGTCCCCATCCAGGAAGCTGCAAAGGGAGCACTAGGCGTGCTGAGCACAGAGAACCGCAAGGTCTGGTCGGGTCTGCGAGATGTGCTGCATCGAGAGGAGGGTTCAAACAACTCGGATAGTCTGAACATTGTCGACTCGGCACTTTTCATCCTATGTCTAGACTACACAGAACCACAGAGCGGCGCAGACTTGTGCATGAACATGCTTTGCGGTACTAGCAAGGTCGAGAAAGGCGTACAGGTTGGCACATGTACAAACCGATGGTACGATAAGATGCAGATCATCGTGTGCAAGAATGGAAGCGCAGGGATCAACTTCGAGCACACCGGAGTTGATGGCCACACTGTCCTCCGCTTTGCCTCGGACGTTTACACAGACACCATTCTGCGCTTCGCAAGGACCATCAACGGCAGCGCACCAAGCTTGTGGGCGACCCAAAGCCCTGACCCTGCAAAGCGAGACCCGGAGAGCTTTGGGGACGTTCAGACCACGCCCCACAAGCTGGAATGGGACATGGTGCCCGAGCTGAGTACAGCGCTTCGCTTTGCTGAGACGCGACTGGCAGACTTGATTCAGCAGAACGAGTTTGCGACACTGGAGTTCCCGCACTACGGCAAGAACTTCATGACATCGATGGGCTTCTCGCCTGATGCATTCGTGCAGATGGCCTTCCAGGCTGCCTACTACGGACTCTACGGCAGGATAGAGTGCGTCTACGAGCCGGCCATGACCAAAATGTACTACCACGGCCGAACCGAAGCCATCCGGTCAGTCACAGAAGAGTCCGTCGACTTCTTAAACACCTTCTGGGGCGAGAACCCAGCAGCCACCAAGATCGAGGCGCTGCGCAAAGCATGCCAGAAGCACACGGAGAACACCAAAGTCTGTGCCAAAGCTCAAGGCCCAGATCGTCACATGTACGCTCTGTACTGTATCTGGCAGCGCGCCATTGATGATGACGGCGCCGAAGCAGCAAGCAGCGACGGCTGGGACTCGACACGCCCATCGAGCCCCGATGGTGTCGCCTCGCCCAACCGCAACTCCGTCTTGTCGGAGAACGGCAGCATCTCTAGCTCACCGCCTGCACCAGTCCAGCACTCTATGCCTGCGCTTTTTGCCGACGGCGGCTGGGACAAGATCAACACCACCATCCTCTCCACCTCCAACTGCGGCAACCCGTCACTCCGCCAATTCGGCTTTGGCCCGACATCCGCTGACGGGTTCGGCATCGGATACATCATCAAAGACGGCTCGATTTCCATCTGCGCGTCATCCAAACATCGCCAGACCTCGCGCTATATCGAGGCGCTCGAAAGCTACTTCCTGGAAGTGCGCAAACTCCTCCGGCAGATCAAGCGCCGGGGCACCAGCGCCGACAAAACCGCCTCGCGCGCCCGCGAAGCAGAAACTCGACCCGCCGCCGCCCGCTTCAAGAGCCGGGGCAGGAACATCCTGCTCGAGGCGGGCAAGACGCAGACGCCCGCGGAAAGCGTCGCCGACGACGAAGACGACGACGGCCTCGGTGGATGTAGGGCTCCCCTTCCCCCTTCCCCTCCCGCGCTTGACCTAGACGCCGGGTCGAGCCTCCCCACCTCCCCTTTTGTGTCTCTGCCTCCCACACCCCCGCACTCGCCCCCGTTCAGGCCCCTCACGGCCGTCTTCGTCAGCTCGCCCCGCTCCGGCACTACTCCTACTGTACTCAAGACGCGGTCCACGCGCGCCCCTAGCACGACAGTCAAGAGGCCCATGTTTTACGCGTCGTGATTTCAAGCGTTCAGCACTAGCATTTCTGTCAGCGTTCTACACGTTTTCTTCATATTTCATTGCTGATCCCATTCCCTAGACGGCTTCTTCGACGCCGGCATGCTGCGGCAGGCGCTGCACGCGAACCGCCAGAACCAGGCCGCCGAGCCGGCGGTCGACCGCGACGTGGTGCGCAGGAACGTGGGGCGGCGGCTGCGACTGTCCGAGTACTAGACCGGGTGCTCGAGGAGGGCACCGCAAGTAGGGGCGGGATGGGTATATGTGTGCGGCCAGCCGCGAGGCAAGAATGTATAAATGCTACTGCTACTTGTTTAAACGTGTTTATTACGGACCCAATATTGTTCTACCCCGCCACAGTGCCGCCCAGCGTCACCGTCGCCGTCACCATCAACAGACACCAGCTGTCGAGGGAGAAACGTATCCATGCATCCTCACGACCTGCGCAACCCCACCGCCTCACTCCTCACCCCGACCCGCACCCGCTGCGCCCTGGCCACCATCCCCGTGCGCGCGAGAATCATCTCATTCAGCGGCCCCGCCGCACTCGCACCCGCCCGCTCCGAACCCGAGTCCGCCTCCGCCTCCGCATCCACATCGCCATCCGACGCCTCGCTCTCGTCTGCACTCTCCGCCTCGTCGTCGGAGAAACACGAGTGCAGCACCGACGGCCGCCGGCTGCCCGGCACACCCCCGCGCCCGCGCTCGCGCCGGATGCGGATGCGCAGCGGTGTGGGGGCGGGCTGGCGCGCGCTGGACACGGGGATGCGCAGCGGGGTCTGCGAGCGGTGGCGCGGGCTGCGGAGGGCCATGTCGTGCGGGTTGTTTGGAGCGGGCGAGGGCGAGGGCGAGGGCGAGGGCGAGGGCGAGCGGGACGAGGGTGGTTGGGGGGCTGGACGAGAAGGGGGGCAGGGGGCTGTGTCGCGGGGCGCCGAGGGGTGGAGCAGGGTCGAGGGCTTGCGGCCGCGGGGGGTCTTGGGCGGGGGGGTAGGCGGCGACGGGTGCAAGAGGGTGCTTTGCTTGCGGGGGGCGGGGGGCGGCGCAGAGGAGGGCGGTGGTGGTGGAGCGCGGCGCAGGACGGGCGCCATGGAGCGCTGCAGGTCGCTGACGCCTTCGCTGCGCTCTTTGCGTTGGAGCGCCCGCCCGTACACGCGCTTCGCGGACCACTTCTCTGCGTCCTTTGCTTCGTCTGCCTCTGTCTCTTTCTCCTTCTCCTCGTCGCAGATCAGCGTGAACGTGCGCCGCGGGTCCGGGCGCCACACGTGCTCGTTGTCGGGCAGGATGGGCTGCACCTCGGCGGCACGGTCGTTGCCAATGCTCTGGTGCTCGTAGCTGAGCATGCGCCAGTGGCCTTTGCTGTCCTTGCGGAGGCTGCGTTTGTGCGGCGCCGACACGCGCGACTTGGGGCTGAGCGAGTCTGCGTCGTCGATGCTGCCGTAGCCCGAGTCTGGGCTTGCTGTGCGTGAAGAGCGGGCGGTGTAGCGCATCTTGGAGGCGGGGAAGTTGAAGGGGTCATCGAGGCCAGCGAAGACGGGGGCGGATTTCTTGGGGGCGGAGGTGAAGAATGAGGGCATTGTGGATTGGGGAGTATGTGGATGAGTGCAACCCAGTATAGTGATCAAGTATAATACAGTAGAAGAGTAGAAGATACACAGCGCTTAGATGGCGTGGTGCAATGCAGCTGTGTTGTTCGATTGGCTGTGACGTGGCTCCAGTAACGTGGATGCAGTAGTGACGTGGATAGAGAGCGTTAATGGCTGCAAGTACAATCGAATGAATGTGTGCGAGATGCAGATAGCAAACAGCCTCGCACTTCAGTACTCGACCTACTTATCCCCTCCTCCGTCTGTCAAGCTCAACCCCGATGCTGCCCCACCGATCTGCAAGACCGGCGCTTCGGGACAGCCTTGCATGTCTGCTGCAGGTACGCAGATTGCCACGTAAGGTAATATCCGGACATTTCAGAATTCCTTCTGTGTGGTTGGGGGTGGCTCATCGGGGTTGGAAGATGCTCGGGAACCTAACGTTTGGCTACGCGAGTTGACCAGGCCCGAAACCCGAGGCCGCATCATGCCTTTTCGAACACCGAGAGGACCAAAGTCGTCGGCGGTGCCTGGCCGTTACTCGTATTTTCAAGGCTTAATTTCATTGTGCCGGTGCTTTGGCGCGAGCCAAGCACTCAGAAAGCCTCCATCTCGACTGTGACTCTCTTGCCGAACCAGTCCACCAGCTCATCGCCCTTCCTGTCCCCGCTAGTAAAGAAGTCAGTCATGCGCATGTCGTCTCCGTCGTCTTCGACGGGCCAGTCAATGCTGAGCTCTGCTTTCTTCCCGTCAAGCAGCTCTTTCACAGTGCCCCAGCTGAACCGACACTCGTTCCCCCAGCCAAACACAGGGTCCATGTTTGCTTTCAGCCACGAGCTTGTTCGCATGTCGCCCGGATAGCCCGAGCCCCATGCGACCTTGACCTCGCTGCCGCTTTGGCCGTGGGCAGCGGCCTCGGCCGGCGTGCGGTACGGCTCGTAGCACACGTCGAGGGCGGCGTCTCTCGTGACCTTGGCGCAGACGGAGGCAGCACTGACGGAGGGATACAGGCTGTCTGCCTTGGTTGCGACGGTGATGGAGATGGTGGGCCAGATGCGCTCGAGCTTCCTCTGGTAAACTTCGGGCTTGCCGATGGTGTCGATGTAGATTTCCTTGACGTTCACACCGCGCGCCAGCACGCCTTTGATGAGGTCGATAGTCGCGTCCATGGCCTGTGCGTTGAGGTTGTACTGGTTGGGCGAGAGCATGTGGGCGGAGATGTCGCGCGCCGACAGCGAGCGCGTCGCCCAGCCGCCGGCGGCGTGAAGGTCTGTGCCGGGTGTGCAGAGGGTGCGCATGAGGTTGGAGCGGACTTGCGGCGTGAGGAGCTTGGAGTCGTCGAAGCGGTGCGTCTCGGCGAGGAGCGAGTGGTGGAGCGGCAGTGGGAGGTAGAAGAGCGCATATACCATGGGGCCTGTCGCGCGTGAGTCTTGGTTCTCGTTGGGACGATGGGCTGCGTGTGCATACCTAGCACTGGGCCTCGGCCGGCCTCATCAACGCCCAGCACGCACTCGGTCGACATGTCGTCTGCGATCTGCTGCGGTATAGGCGAAAAGTGCGAGTATGAACTGCCCGCGAGCACGTCGCTCCTGTAGATCGACGGCGCAATGAAGACGCCGTTGGCTGGCGTCTCTGGCTCCATTTCCTGCGTGTCCATCTCTACGTCTTCTGTCGTGTCGGCCATGGCTGTAGTCGGTCGCGTTTGTTGCATGTTTTGTCACGATGCTCCTCGCAAAGCGGCCAGACGCGACGCGACCTCGACGCGTCTCGCCCCACCTTCGGCACGCCCCACACACCGTCGGCCGCAGTCTTGCTGGGCCGTGACAAGGCTGCAGACAGGACATTGTTAAATCAGCAAATCAAGTCATTATACTTCTACGTCGCTCAGTATGCTATGCACATGCCAGACCGTTTGCGCTGAACACAGCTCGAAGCCGCTGTTCAGATGCCGTCGTGAGGCTATCCGCATCCCTCCCACAACCACAACTTGATTGCCAACGCCGTTCGAGAACATGGGCGTTCCAGCACCATGAATCCCTTAGACGTCAGCTTCCCAACCACGCAAATGCCCGAGATGAATGCTGCATACCATCTATCTGTACATCCATGCGCTCCTCCACCCTGAGCCAGCGTATTTCGCGAAATACCCACTCCAATCGCCCCTCGCAAAATTCAAAAGTGCACAAGGCGTGCAAGCTTGATCGACTGTCTGGACGGGAAACAAGCAAGGCGCAAATCAAGAATCCAGGCATTTCAGCACAAGATCAGACCCGAGCAAAGCTAGTCCATGTCCGTTGTCGTCTCTCAACCCCGAGAAGCACGCGTCATGTCGTTGCAGCGACTGACAAGAGCCGAGATGCGACGGAGAAGAGGGTTGCCTGGCGTAGTCTCGTTCAGCTCGATGTACTTGGCCGTCAGACGCTGCATCATAACATCCATAATCTTGGGGACAATATCCCTGATCTCGTTGTCCTGAGACAGTCAGTATAGATCCGTGGTTACGTCGAGTACAGCTTGCTTACATGAGGATTGACGCTCTGCAGAACAGCATCGAGCCAAGCCAACCGTTGCTCCAGGTTATGCTCCAGTGGCTCAGAAACGACTGCACCGGTCGACAACACGAGCAAGGGACTAACTTGTCGCAGATAGCCAGGATTGCAGCGAACGAAAATGGCATCGAACAGCTCTTCCGTGCGGGGTGACTGCAGCCACTGCATAGTACCCTGTTCGTAGTTACCTTGAGTCAGAAGGTTGGTAATCGACTCCATCTCGAGTTCCTCTGGCGTCTTCTGCTGTACAGGCGGTGCGACCTCCTGCCTGGACACAGGCGCTTGTGGGACTGGGGCTGACTGCGCAATCGATTGCTGTAGCTTGACGATCTGAGCCTGAAGCTCAGCCTGAGTCGCAAACATCGATTGCATCGTCTCGAGGCATGTGTGCACGGTTTCGGTGAGTTGCGTGATCTTCTTTGCGTCCTCTAGTCGCTGAACTTGAGATTGGCGAAGCTGCTCGCCGATCTGCTGTTCAAAAGTGCTGGTTAGTTTAGCGATGGCCGGCGTGACAACGGATCCAACAGAGGCGACCACCATGGGCTCAAAGCCGCTTGTGACCTTTTTGGCAACCTGGTCAGACAGCGACTGGAAAATTTGAGGCGACTTGAGGGCCCGAGAAACGGCATCAGGAATCTCCTTGGACAGCTGAGGTCCGAGAGCAGTCTTGAGGTTGTTGCCAATGCTTTGCTCAAGTGTCGAAGACGTTTTTGCGAGCATCTCCGGGAGCAGGACGTTACGCATGTTCTCATCGACCATCCCGCGGATCACGCCCTCGACGTTCTCAGTCAAGGTGCTGGACACAAGACGAAGAATCGCCTCCTGCTTGGCCCCATTGGCGGCGTTCAGGACACGTTTGTCCTCGTCGAATCGCTTATACATGACGTCCAGCTCGCGAGCAAAGCCTTTGGTAATTTCAGACGAGACGACCTGTTCAAGCTTCTTCTCGTCAAACTCAACAGGCGCAGCGGTGAGCGCGGGCGCTGCTGCTGACTGCTGCATGTACTTACCCATGAGTTGCTTAGCCCAACCAGGAACCTCGGTATCAGCGACCTTTGCGGAAGATGGCTCGGTCACAGTGGTGGGCGCGGCGGCAGCTGGTGTAGGTGCTGGGGTCTGTTGAGATACGGGAGACTTGTTCTGGGCTGGTGCTTGGGCGATCTGAGCATAAGACGAGGGAGGCGCGCGCGTCGAGGTCGAAGCCTGAGAGGCAGTCTCTGCAGCGGAGCGCTTCTTTTTTTTCTTCTCTGTCTTCTCGGCAGCGCCGCCGTTGAGGATGGCAGCACGAGCGACATCCTGTTTACTCTCAATTTTGGCAGGAGTAGAGGCACGTATCGCAGCCTCCGTAGTCATGGTCTGCCTAGAAACATTGCTGCCCTCCTTCTTCACGCTCTCGCGGACAGAGCGATCAGATACCGATCGAGGAGCGTTAGGGGCGTCGCCAGCGGTGGAAGATTCGTCGCCGGTAACAGTGGCAGGCGCAGGCGCAGGTGGCTTGAGCAGGGAGATGGAGATGACGCCCTCCTCTTCGGCTTCCTTCGGGTTGAGAGGCTCGCCAATCTCCTTCTTCCAGCCTAGATCACTACGGCGGATACGCAGACAACATACACCCTTAGAGTGCATCGCGTACAACTCAAACAGAGCAGCGTTGTCCGGTTCGTCCGCGTCGACAGGTCCAGCAGGCTCGTTGAGCATGTGGAGACTCCTGATCTGACCCTTGGAAGCAAAAGAGTACTCAGTGATGCTCGTCATGATAGCAGTCGCGTTGACAGGAGGTAATGCGCCCTTGTTTGCAAGACGGGAGATGTACTCGGCCTGACTCAAGAGGGGCAGGTTGTACCTTGGGCAGGATACATGCACGAAGAAGATGGAGTTGCGCGTGGGGTGGGCAACAGCCATGATGCCAGTCTTCGGGTGGAACGAGACGCTGCAAATAGCGTCGGATTCGTTACCGTGTGGGAGGTTGATTTCTTGCACAGCCTTGCCGAGTCCCAGGTCCCATAGCTGGAACGAGTGGTTCTGCTTCATCCCAACCATGACATAACGCAGCGCGATACCCTTAGTATACGGCTTGTCCTTGTCGAAGAAGAAGACTGAGGTTGGCCATGACTTGGCATTCGGTGTCGTGGTGTGGAACTCGAGCAAAGTCTCGGATACCTCAACGTTTCTGGGCGCGTTGCCCGGAATACCGAGTTCCGGGTCGGTAAGTGTGCGAATGTCCCAAAAGCGCATGCGCCCGGCCTTGTCGAGGGAAACGATGACTGTATCGTCCTCACTAAAGGTGAAGTCTTTGCCAGCCTTACCAGTCAGGATCTTCAGCGAGCGTTCCTTGAGGTACTTCTCAGTGTGGCAGATGCGAGACTTCTGGCGGACGTAGCTTGCGGCGACGCGAGGGAAGACTATGTGGATAGACTTGCCGCGGCCGACTGCGAAGAATTCGGGGTGTCGCGATGACGGCTTGGCGCGAGTCTTCAGCTGGCCACCAGACGTGTTGTCATCCTGCGAGGGCGACGGGGGGAGCAGGAGTCCCTGGGAATCGAGGTTCTCGCCGAACTGATCCTCGCGGCTAGGATCAATAGATGTCCAGAAGACAGTGCCATTGACGCCAATACCGAGGATGCTCTCGAGAGATTGCTGGGTGTCTTCACCGGCACTGCAAACAGCAATGTTGAAGATGCGTTCCTGATGGTTCTCGAAGACCTGACGGTAACTGCCGTTCTCCTGGCGGATGATGCGGAAGCCGCCCTTCTTAGTAAGGGTGTATACGATGAAGTTCTTACTGGCAGAGACCAGCGAACGGTCGATTTGATCGAAGTCCTTCTTGATCCTAGCAATATCCATGAAAAGCTCGGGCTGAAAGAAAAGACGTCGAGGAGGCATGTCTTGGACCGTAATGGAGGCAAACGCGCGCATGGGGAACCTGTAGACTATTACCGTCTGGTCCTCGCCCTTTGCAAGACTCTCTTCAGCCTCGGCGGTCTCCCAATTCTCAACCACATCGGCATCGGCAACCTCAGCTGCCACTTGTCGCAAAGCAGTAGCAAGGGGCTTGGGCACAGATTGCTCAAACTCTTTCTTGATGCTCTCCTTCTCAAGCTCCTTGGTAATCTCAGCAGCAATGTCGACGACAGTCTCTTCAATCTCTCTGACCTCGTCTGCTGTGACGTTGTTAAGCTCACGTTTGATCTGAGCAGTGGACTTGCCCTCAGCTTCAGCAAGAGCGTCCTCGATCTGCTGGTTGACCTGCTCGCCCAAGTCGCTCACAGCCTCAGCCACAGTTTCGTGTGAATGGGCGGGGGCTTCTTCAGCGGCAATAGCAGCGTCAAGGACATGCTTGGGCTTCAAAATCTCCATTTTCGGCACAGTCGCCCGGGAAGTCTCAGCGACAGGGGTGCGGTTTCGAGGGCTAGCGGCAGCGAGTTGATCAAAAGGATTGACGTAGGTGAACTTTGGTGCCAGCGATGCGGTCTCATTCTGAGAGTGAGGTGCATTACCTACGCCATCGTTGCCAAAGACGTTCAAAGGCGAAGCACTTGCACTTGCAAAAGGGTCAGCCGCAGACTTCTCCAGAGCAGCAGCAGCCAGGTCTTGTGCCAGGTCATCCACAGCCGTCTCAGGCATGTAGGTGGGAACTGGAGGTGAAAAGGCGGCAGCAGACGCGTGCGATGAGCGGGCGGGCGACTGTGAAGGCTTGGGGTGGTTCAGCAGACGCAAAAGCAGATCCTGAGGATTCTCGGATGCTGCAGCTGGGGAAGGCGACTGCACGGCAGGTGGCGCTGCGGGGACGGATCCCTGCGAACCCGGCCGATTGCCCATGAAGCCGGCGACAAAGTCGGAGGCCGAGACAGTGCGACCGTGGGTCGGGGCAACGAGTGGCTGCTGCTGTTGGGGCTGCTGCGAGACACTGCGCTGACCAAGACCCGGGTTGAAGCGCAGCAGGCTCAGCAGGCTGGCCGATTGCTGTTGTGGCGTCTGCTGCGACACGGACCCGGCGCCGTGTTCGGGCGCGGGCGTGTTTGCAGACGACATGTTGGGCGACAGGATGTGGGAAGGATGGTGTGGAGCTGGTCCGCTCGGTGCGGGCGAGAAGATGGGCGAAGAGACGGAGGGTTGGTGATAATGAGGGTGCTGTTGTTGGCTGGAGGGAAGCTGCTGGTGATTGCCACCAGAAGCGCCGCCGCCGTTGAGCCGCTGGAGAAGCTCCTGCAGATCGGCCATGGTGAAGGCGACTTGGGCGATCTGTTTGCGCGTTAGCAAAGTGAAATAAAGCGTCACGGAGGCAAATGACGCGCTGAAGACCTCGAAGTTGCACTCACTTTACTCTGCCCAAAATTCGCGTGTGTGTTGGCCTGAGCCTCTCGGAAAACGCAACGAAAATGCAAACAACGTGCTCTGATGCGCAAGATGGCTTCAGGCAAACTTTTGATGGGGAAAAGGAGCTGCAATGTCTGCAGTGAGAAGGCAATGGTTGACGTGCTGTCAATTGGATCGATTAGCTCCAGGTCGCTACGGCCGAATCAGGAAAGGCGCTATGGATCAGCTCCGAGCCCGTCGCCATCTCCACTGAGACAATCTTGGACTTGATAATTCAGCATGAGCATCCTTTGAGAACACTGGTTTTGAATTTGAAGTGTGGAACACTCATTGTAGACCAGTGCCTCGGGATGTGTAGACTAGAAGCTTGCCCATGTAACTCAGTAGGTACACCCCCAGCAGCGAACAGGCAAACGCGCTTCGACACAGCTTCTCTGCAACCCTCAGTAGGCACCCTGAGGCGTGACGGCCCCCTTCAACTTCCCACTCTCTGCGCTGTCCAGCAAAGGGATAGCGCTGCCACGCTCTGTCGTCGCGAGCCCGTGGCCTCCACTCAGATCCGTTTCTCTCCTAACATGCTTCTTTTCCCTGCTGTCAACTCCGAGCCACAGCAACTCCGGCCTGCTGTAATGTCCTACAGGATCCGCAAAATGTCTCAGCCCGACCAACATATCCATCGGCAAATCGGCGTACACGAACCCTTCCTCGTCCGCAGGAATTGGTTTGGTCAGTCGCCTCCCATCAGGAGCATACACAGCAGAGTGTCCACCACCGCTGGCACCAAATAGGGTTCTGGGCGTCCACAGTGTCGCCAAGAGCGTTACTGGTGGAAAGCGATCCCTCAAGCTATACTAGGAAGTAGTATAGTTTTAGATGCATAATAATGTAAATAACAACAAATCTTGATTTGCAGACAACTCAAACTAGTACCTCCCTATAGTCCACCGGTTTTCGGCTTCGCCGGGGTCGTGTTGAAGGCACGATGTTCTCCTTCTCCTCCCCCACCCCTTCCTCCATCTCTACGTCGTCATCGTCGTCGTCGTCATCATCATCCTCCTCCTCCTTCTTGCTCTTCTTCTTCTTCTTCTTGCTCTTCTTCTCGTTGCCCTTGGGCTTCTTGTTCTTGCCGTTGGCATTTTCAGCCAACGGCGCCGACTTTTGTTTGCGCTTTCGCGCTGGGACCTCGGCTTCGTCCTCAGACTCGATTGTCTCTATATTTGGTCAGTGAGATACTTGCGTTGTCATTACCTAATGTAACCGGCAAGACGAAGATGGCAGGGCTGAGATTGTGCATCCAGATGAGAGATAAAGGGCCTCGAAGGGTCGTGCTATTGTCGAGACACTCCATCAAGGATGGTAGAACGCAGACTCGCCCGAAGAACTGAAAGCGCACGAATGTAGAGACATGTATGAGAAGAATCTAGGTACTTACGGATTTTCTTCGGCAGAGGCTCAGGATCAGCCTCGCCCTCCTCGTCCTCCTCGGCCTCCTCGATAGGCGCGGGGACTATATGAATGTCAGTAAAAATCGCTCAGAGATGGGTACAATAATAGTATGATACGTACAGTAGTCGTCTTGTCCTTCTATATACGCAACGTTCGTTAGTAATCTTGTATAGGTAATGTGTTTAAGGATGATCATGGGAAGTTGAATGGAATTCTCGGATCTGCAACCATCCGCTACTCGTTTCATTGGTGAAATGCTAGTGTGTGCGTGTGTGAGTGCGTGTGTGAGTGCGTGTGTGAGTGCGTGTGTGAGTGCGAGCGTAAGTACTCAGCGAACAGGATAGTATCAAATGATCCGTGTGAATAGGAATTTAGAATAGCTAGCTTACGAAAGAAGAGGTCGTCACCATCGGGCGTCATGCCCGACGTTTCGGCCCAGGCCGTCAGGTCGACGCCGGGCGTCGTGGTCGCAGAAAAGTAAGAGCTACGAGATAGTCAGTCAGTTACGAGCTTATTGTGCATCCTTCCTTGTAAAATAACTCACTCCATGTTGGTTCTGACAACATGAAGTGAGGGATTCGAGCGTTGGGGTATGGGGCTTCCTGCCCACGTGGTGCGCTAGCTCAGATGGAAGGCACGATTGAGGGAGGCACGATGGTAAACACCGATGAAAATTTGGGTGCAGGGTTTAGAAACATTGGAAATAACACATCTATCTGTTTCCTCAAGGATTTGATCTATGACTTCTATGCATAGAGTCCGTGATGCAGAGTCTCAGCGTTTAGGACCTTTGTATGGAGAAAACTGGGCCATCGTCGTGAACGGCGCTTTATCTCTAAGGCCAGCGGCGATCTTGGCAAGTAGCATGTCGTACCGAATGATTCTGCCTCAATCTAGAGGTACTTTTTTTTAAGATATGGAGTAAGATCTCAAGATCGGCTGACGGTATGCGAGGGTAACCGGCTGGCTGGGTGGCTGTAAGATTGTAAGGCTCCTCTCAATGGGGATGTCCTTCCGGTAGTTAGGATCTTAGTGTAGTGGAAGCCCGATCTGAACGCGATGTTCATCGTCGTCCACTGTCATCCGAAGTGTCTCAGGATGCGCAGAGCCTATTGACAAATGACTATACTCCGTGAATTTCAATTGAGAAAGCTCCAAGAGTAATTCATCGCTACAAACCCGATCTCCCGACGAGATAGTGTCGACTTCAAGTCCGCGACCGAGCTCAGGTCAGTACACACACAGTCTGGTGAGTGGACCAACGCCATCGAGAGGCAGAATTCGAACAAAGTGGAGGATTACTCGCCGATGAGAGCGTGATTACACCGCTCGAAGAAGAGGTGCACGCTGCGCAACATTTTCTTGGATGAGAGTGGGCACAGGGACCGGTATAACGGAAGATTGTGGATTCCAGTGAGCGCACAACAGTGTTACAGGCCATGGTAGAAGGACTCATGCAATATAGTGTGAAAGCAGATGTGATGTCTCAAAAGAAGCACAAATACACGAATCTGAGGGTGGCGAGAACAAGAACTTCACAGCTCTCGAAATGATTACTGCGTGGCGGGATGGAAAACTGTCAGACACTTCGCCCACCATGACTCTTTGAAAGACGTCAAGAGTCGCTGGAAGGTTCCGAAGCCGGCAAAGGCTATGATGAGTGGCCTTTCCCGTACGCAGGGAATATCTGGATAGACTCAAAATAGTATGTTGATGAGACGATGAGATCACCCAATGTCACTTATTAGAGGAAAGATATCGGTATAAACAGTGACCTTTTTGCAGTATAAGACATATGTACTTGTTGTTCCAGACACTGCGGCTGAGAATGACACTTTCTTCTTTCCCAAAAACGACCGTGAACAAAATGGATAACAAAAGTCAAGATCGCCGTCGCATCTGTCCATAGTCGCCGCAGCATATCCACGTAATGTTGAGTATGCCCATATAACAGTACATGACAGCCAGGGTGTAGTCACAAGAAAGGAGTGTCTGACGGCAAAAGTGTACCCATCTTGCTATCACCAGCAATAAGTGGAGCGATTGGCTCGATTGAAACCGAAACAGGTTGATTTTCGTTAATCTGCTGCTGTATTGTTCTTGTGAACGCCTGCAGTGACATCAGTACATTTATAATAATGTCGAGAACAGCTAACGTTTAGTCTGACTCACATGTAGAAATCCACCAAGAGCCCGCGCAGTCTAGGCTTCGAAGATCTACTGTTCTTCCTCGTAGTCTTCATCTACAACTACCTCCACAACTTCCTCCATGGTGATTGGTACATCACTTGGATCCTCCTGGTTCTTAACTGACGAATCCAGCTCGATAAGTCGGTTTTTGAAGGGCTGAACCTCCCCCACTGCGGTCGGAAGGATCTGCCTACACAAAGCAGAAACTATTTTGTTGTGGTATGCGACGTTTTCAGCAGTAATGGGTTGCTTAATTTTTCCCGAACTTGTGCCTGAGACTTGAGCCTGGGTGATAGGAAACCTGATGCCGCTGTTTTCCGTCCAGGTACAACAAGGGCGGCCCAAGGCGTGACAGACCTGACAGACTTTCGAAGTTCCGACTCTTCTGCATCCTGCCTGAAATACCCCATTCTCGAAGGCACGGCGGGGAAGCAAAGTGCACATATCGCACTTCGTCTGTCTGCTGGGCTTGTCGAATTTACCAAACTCGCCATTCACGTTCCCCAGCTTCAAGCGATCCGCTTTGAGCTGCGTGATTATGGTAGTTGACGGTTTCATTGCACCAAACTTCATGACCACTTTCTCTACTGCAGGTCTGATTGAAATTGTCTGGTTGTGTAGGTCATAATAAACCTGAAGAGCCTCCATTCCACCTCTCAAACGGGGTATCCAGTCATAGGAATGGTTTGGAGCCGCATTGAAAAGCCACTGCACAAAGGCAATAGCCCTGGCGTAGGACTCCAACGCCCCAGGTTGTTTGGGATCCGCATATCTGAACGAGAAGAAAGTATGGATGTATCGGTATCTCCATTTACCAGAACCTTGGGGGAATTCCCATTCGATCCGGACTGCGAAAGAGCGTGCTTGATCCCAGTTCTCGAATGGGCCTACCTCCGAAAGGCGTGACCATGTATTGGGGTGAGGACTTCCATCCTTGCTAGCCTCAATCACAAGGTAGTACGGGACGCCAGCAAGCGGTATCTTTGTACCGTCTTTACCTTCGTCCGAGATTTGAAACATGACAGATACATGTCCAGGACGGCCGCCGTTCTTGCCCTTGTACTAAAGACGCTAAGAGTGCGTTCCCGTACTTACGTTAAGTACGTTGTTGTAATCTAACACCTTCGATTTGGCGCTGCGAAAGAATGCTATAGGAGTCGAACGTCCAGTCTGCCGGTCTTTGATCCTCGTATCGGTGCGAATGAATAGATAGTGTTCCGCCGAAGATGTCCACTCTTCTAGAGGTGAATTGAAGTTCGCCCCCTCAAACCCATCGAATTCCGCCCGGCTAAGACTCTGGAACCATCCAGTCTGCTCAAACACAAGCTGGGCAATTTCAGTGAAGTATTTGGCATTGCCCGCGGCGGAAATACAGTCAGAGGCGTTCCCTTTGTCCACTTTGTCGGACACGAGATAACGACGGTATGAGCCGAAAAGACATACGAATATCTGCTCGACCAGATATGCGAGATCCTCGATGTACTGTTCTGGAAGAATGCAGACTGCAAACATGTCCAGGCGTACCGAGTTGCGGGTGAGTTCACCATACTTTGTCGTTGTATATCGGTGACTGGACCAACGCCCACAGACTTACCGACATAGATGTATCGTGTCTGTTTCTTCCAATATGATAGTGTATTGTTCGTAAGGTGCATTCTGATGTAAACATCACCAACACGTCCTTCGTAATTGCTGTCGATTGTGTGGGTGGCGGAATTGAGAAGTCTCTGTCCGTCGAAGTCCGGCTCTTCCAAAACGCCGCGAACTCCTGCATCTTGGATGCCTTTGGTAATGATTCTTGAGATAGTGTCTATGCTCATCTTCTTGACAAGAGATTCAAGCTTCGTGCCCATAAAGGGTGCCGGCGAGGAGTGGAAAGCAGTGATGAGCGCCGTGATTGTACGTCCCAGCAGACTTGTGTCAGTGGCAGGGCTTTGCGTCCATGTCACAGTGTCGAAGTGAAACTTTTGGAGCTCGAGCTTGACCGGCCAGTCCTTGATATCGCGCTTCCAAGGCTCGCCCTTTGTGACACAATCTGCAAGTACCCACTGATTCGTGATCCAGACGTTCGTTTTAGTCCTGGGGTCAAGATACCAGTAGGGCGTGACACCTTCAATGAAGATCTTGACCTTCAGAACCTTGCCTTGGTTCGGAATGTCGAAGGCCTTCTCCTATCCAATGACCTTGCATGCCTTTCTCGAATATTGTCCTTGTTGCGTTGACCGTGAAGTTTCGATTGATCGTGCAGCCGAACTGGGTGGGATTGAGGGTGTGCGGACCATTGCGCGGAATGTCAGCACCACTGTCGATCCAGTTGGCGAGGTGATCGAGAGGGATACCGGCGGTGATGTGAGGACTGTCTCCATCTGGGAGGTACGGCATGATGGGTCTGATTCTCGGCGACGGTCAGCAATTGTTCCGAATGATCTGAGAGCTGAGCATAAGTAGCCTACCTGATTGCTGAGCCCTGTCTAAGAGTACGTCGTGTCGTCCGACAACGTAGTGAGAGGTGGAGTTGGCTGTCTGTGGTGCGCTGGTACTGTAACATGAGGGGCCGGCGGAAGTGAAGGAAAGGTGTGGATAAACAAGAAACGAAGAAGTAGACCGAAGGCTTATACCCATAGCGCCGACCCGAGAGTCTGGCTTTCACTATAGAAGCAAATGACTACTGTTAGCGTCACTTCAGGCACCCTCACAACCATTGACAAACAGCAAAGCACGTAATTCGGCTTGTGAATGTCTCTAATTGGCTCCCAAGCGGGGAATTCCAGGTAAGAGCGATTCAATAAACAAAGAGTCACGTCACTGACACGTGGATACTGCTTGAAATGAGTCAGCTGTAGGTATCCAGTGCCTGCAAACAGGCCGCTTGCCTTGACCCTGACACGGAGGCGGATCAAAGTGGGTCGCTGTGGTTTGCCGCAGTACCCTTTGACGCTAGAATAGGCAGACGCAAACACGCAGTTTGCAACATGACAATGATTTGTTTGAGT
The DNA here is from genome assembly GCA_022609225.1 of Boeremia lycopersici. Lineage (NCBI taxonomy): Eukaryota > Fungi > Ascomycota > Dothideomycetes > Pleosporales > Didymellaceae > Boeremia > Boeremia lycopersici. The sequence continues at coordinate 37,136 of JAGKPY010000094.1, forward strand.
TTGTGCCTGCAAGAACAAACGGGGGCAAACAACGTAGCACGGCAATTGAATAACTGTGCGGTGAGTTGAGAGAGCAGTGTCCCTCGTAGCATATAAGAACACTTATCTCCTTATTCTTGCTCTGAATAGTGAGCGTTTCAAGTCCCGTCACCGTTCATTCACACCGAGGGACAGCCAGCCGCACTAGCTTCGAGAGCCCGCCGCTCAGATATCGCTCTCGCCCTGCAGTATCGCCCGCGCGGCCATCGACAACGTCCGCTGAAGCCTGCAGTCCCCGCCCGCCGCAGTCCCCGCCCGCCGCACTGCACTGCCTACCGCCCAGCCGACCCACATCTTCCCTTGAATCCCATTCCCATCAACCCTGATTGGCTTATATGACAAACGATCAGAGTGTTTGAAACTTCTTCATAGCTCTCGTGTCCATTCTCCGAACACAGAATGAACACGTACGCAAAACATGCCACCTACAATCCCACAACTCATCCACAGCCTATAAGCAATTCTGAGGGAAAGGCCTCCCGACACCACGCAAGCGAGTATCTGAAATATGGTCCACCCCCTCGAAACTTCTACGCGGAACGGCATAATACCAAGGACAAAAGAAAGCAACATGTCTTCTATGCCGATCATTCCATTGACGACACGGTCATTGGATTCTGAAATGGCGGAAGCGACGACCACCCACTCTCCCCTGCAGGCTTGAAATTGAACCCGAACGTCTTTGCCGAGTTCACCGACACACGTCCAGACTATCCCGGATTCTTCCACCCTCCGATGGAGTACACACCTGGTCAGATCTCGTGGCAGCATCATGAGACTTGGCAGACAGCGCTGGCTACTGCCATGCTGGCAAAAGGGGTAAAGGTTAAGGGAGATGATGGCGAAGAGATGCCCATATCTGTGCAAAATATTCAGATCTTTTACGAGCAATTGGCAGAAAAGAGTTTCTTCAAGGCTGAGGCATCCCATGTTCTTCACCACCCTGCCGACCGGGGCACTGCCATATTCAAGGACGAACCTTCTGCTTCTACCATAGCTAGATGGGCCACCACACCGTTCAGCTTGATCATCGTCTGCCCAGTTATTCAGGCTGATGGTACTGGCTGGAACCGCATCTGGGATACCCACAATCGCCCCCCAGTTCGTGCAAGGTGGTAAGTCAAATCCTGCGTACGAAGTACATGTGAGATATCTGCTGACTTTGCACTCCAACTTCAGGTCGACCGGGAACCAAGGGTTACATCCACCTTTGGTGTTAGGATGTCTCCCAAAAGAGAGCTTTACAGGTACTGATAGACATTGGCTTAGCAAAGACGTATACTGGTTCACAATGGACCCAGTCCCAGAGACTGAGTTCTACGACTTCTGGACTGCATCGTAAGTTCTCACTTTCTCTAAACTGTGCCTAGGTACTTGAGTACACGTAGCTGATGCCAATAGGATAAATTTCTCCAACGAGCTTCCACAGATCATCTCCAAAGTGGGCCTGCAGGGCATGGCTCACGATAGGTTCTTGTGGTGCATTGTGTTGCTTCACCGCCGCATCGCCCTTGGGCTCAAAGTGCCTGACGAACACCTAGGCCCCTGGATTTGGCAGTTCGGTCTGCACATGAAATCGATCGGTTCACCGTGGAAGCCTAAACCCTTCAAGTACGACCCGGAGGAGATGAACGGTTATAAAGGCCTCTCAATCACCTATCGCCTACTCACTGCATGGATCACAAATTGGAGCTTCACCGGCGGCATCAGGCTGTATGCACAGCTTTGGGACGATGCTATCGCATCTCTCGTTGATTATAATCACAACAAGACTGACGAGAAGTGGGGGAAATTCAGTGACAAGATGCACAAGGCCAAGACGCCCTTCTGGTGAGATTCGTGGGCGAGTTGGAGAATGGCTAAAGGGTAACGTCGTAGTACTCGGTAGCCTCGTGCAATGTAACACAAAAGTGCTCGATTCCATCGCGTACGTCTGCGAGAGACACGCACAGCCTGTGCAAACTATCAGTACCCTTCCTCGCTTGGCATTGAGAACCATCGCACTCACCATCGGCCGTCATACTAAACAACCCTTGGTTATCGTCCGTGTGCGGATGCAGCGGCGGCCAAGCGGCGACGTGGATCTGCTCTCTCAAACTAATTGTGTGGTACTTGAGCAGCGGTTGGATGTGTTCCCAGCAGCTTAGAGCGCCGACGCAGCCAACACCATCGATCTGGCTCACGTTGTTGAGGCTAGAGCCACCAGCATCCCCGTACACGGTGCGCTCCATGTGCGTAGGCTTGAACTTGCGGCGCTTCATGACGATGGTGCCGGACGAGGCGATAGTGCATTGCGCGATGTAGAGAGAGTCGTGGTCATTTTCTGAGAAACCGAGTACGACGGTGATGTTAGCCTTGCGGGCGGCAGCGCAGATCTGGTCCATCTCTTTAGAGTTGTAAGATAATGAGTTCTTGATGTATTTAGTTGCCAGTGGAGGGTCTAGGGGTCGGGCCCTGAGGCATGTTAGTAAATGTCGTGCGGACTCCATCCGTATTTCAATACACGAATTCCATGTTTGAAGGCATGTCAGGAGTTGTCTCACCAGATCCATGCTGGATAGCCTGTGATCCAGACTTCAGGGAATGCAATAAGTTGCGCGCCATTGCTCGCTGCCTCCGCGATCAAACGACATGTCTTGTTCACTGTCGCCTGGAGGGCGAACCACACAGGCTCGTGCTGCGTGACAGCTACTTTGACTGTAGCTGACATAGTATTTGGGTACCGTGAGAACAATGATATCCTTCGTAGGATGTCGACGAAGGCATGCCGAAGACTTTATACCGTTCGCGCACGACCGAGCCCTCGATCGGTCTTCATACTATCAATGAGGAGCTGGAGCACAGTGTACAACGGAAAGACTCCGCTAAGTCTACATCAAGGGGTGCCTTGTAGAAAATCGTCATGCTCAAAGGATTGACGTCTTCTTCAAGACATCGAGACTGCCTCATTTGTCTAGCGTAGCCAAAGTCGCTCATGATCAAACTGTTTTTTGATGAACTTGTATAAGTCGCAATAGATAAACTGCGCTGGTATTCCGCTGTGGATCTACAGTTCCATGCACTCACGATTGTTTATCTCTACATTAACTAATGAGTGATAAGCGGAGAGTGGTACCGAGAGCTAGGATCTAGACGTTGCGGGGTAGAGCTAAGCCGAGACAGTCGGTCAAGCATGAATAATCACAGCGTTGGGATATCATGTTCATCTGCTGGAGAGTGTGTTTTGTAAGAAGTCAAACTATTCATTATCTCTTGGTATCTGATCATACCTTAGGTATAGTAGGTATGCCCGGCTCTTCTTCAGCTACTGACTAGTGTGGATTACATGCAAGTGACAACGTTACACATTCCTCCCTAGAGCTGACTCGCCCTCAGCAAACTTCTTCTTCTCCTCCAATGTGATCGCCTGATGGAGCGCAAGATCATCAACCGGGGCTTGATCCTTTGACGTGGCATCTGCAGCTTCCACAGGCACATGGTCCCTCACCACAAGCCACGTTGGGTACACAGACAAGACTAACATGGCCGTAGTAACTCCCAGCGGCACTCTTCCTCCCTCCCACTTCTTTGTGTTCAGTCCAAAGGAGACAGCCTGACCGAAACTCTCCTGGCCTCTCAGCACACCCGCAAATCGACTCAGTTCAGAGATGTTATCCGTTTTGGTAGCAAGCAGATAGTAGAGCCAGTTCTGCAGTGCCTGTCTAGCAAAGTCCCAAAGGATAATCACAAAGAACGCTTCAACAAAGCCACCATCTTCCCAATCGAAGACCGGTTTGCTTTTGGTGTACTTCTCCTGGATGACCCAACCGTATACCCACGCAACGATGTGTAGAAAGATAACGTAGAAGAAGCCATACGTGATTCGCTTCTTAACAGTGAGGCCTTTGTAGTCGAGGAATTGGGAGATGAGTTGCGACGACAGGAGAGTGCCGAAGTTGGACACGAAGCCCATCAAAGCGCGAGCGCGCACACCGAAGTAGTAGGCCTTGAAATTCGAACTGTACTGATTGAAATAGGCCGCATAGAAGATCGGAAGCAGTAGAAGGACGTCCTTGCGCTTGGAGACGCGCCAAAGCGCCTGAAACTCAGCTTTGAATGATTTTTCTTTCGAGATAACCACCTTGGAGCCGTCGGCGCGCTGTACTTTCTCGGGCGGGGAAAGTGCTAGGGCGAGAGGGCAAGCGACGCATTGGAGGGCGATGAAGATCAGGTATATTTTGTAGCCAACCTTGCCCTTCTTCTTTGCAGCCGCGTTATTGTTGAGAGCGAGCACGATAGCGCCACCGACCAGGGGACCACCTGTCCGGAACCAGAGCCAGATGTTCATGTATTTCCCTCTCTTGCCTGGCTCGGGGTAGCCGAGGGCTACTGCACCTTCAGAAACCCAGAAGAGACCAGCACTGACACCACAGCATACGGCGCCAACGAGAACAAGCCATACATTTCCGTATCGGTTCTAACCTAATTAGCATTCTGAGGAAGCGAGCTTGAGTACTTGGGGAGAATGGCTATGTAGAAAGAGACGTACATTGGTATACAGACCCGCAGAGTAGATGGGGTAGCCAACCGCACCGAGGAATAGTGTATTAGAAAAGCCGATGCGGTTTGCGATTGGACCACCAAACAAGCAGAAGAAACCCATGATGCCGAACACAAGAGCATTCGCAGCGTTGACCAAGTAAGGGTCAAGTGCACCTCCAGCTCCCAAATCGTTCATGGCATTCCACAGACCGGGGGCCAGGAAGCCTACGCCACCAATAACGAATGCGTTGAAAAGCGTCGATCGGTACCATCTTCGCTTTGAGTTGTCGATGGACGGCGCATTTGATATAGGAAGGGAGAAATCTTCGACTGAAGGCGCCTTGCCAGAATCATGGGTCGCCATTGCGACCTTCGCAAGCGTCGATACTCAGCTTGTGGATGTGAGAGGCAAACGCAGAAAATTGGCAGGCACAGCCTACTATAAGTCCAGCGCTTGCTTACCGCATGGTTGCACTTAATTGTTACATTTTCGCATCGCCAAGATGAAGGATGCAAAATCCAATGCTTGCAACTAACAAGAGAGTCCATCTTTTATCGATGTCGACATCGCAGGGTTGCGATTTCGCAAGCAAACGCAGCGGCAGCTTGTTCAGACAAGGTAAGAGATCCACTTTCCAACATCGTACTACGCCAAGCACGGAAGGTACACCTGCATTAAATGCGGGTCGTAGCAAAACCCATCACTTAGTTGTGGTGTCGTGATGGCCTTAGTGCTTGAGAGGCTTGATGGAATGGCGAAGTTCTTGTTGCAACTTGGTCGGCCCTCATCAGGACAGTACAACATGCTGCTGCGTCTAGAAAAGAGATCGCCATCAATGACGAATTCCAGGGGTCTTTGACTCGTACCAGTCATCTTCCAGATTTTGAACTGTGTTGAAATATCACACGAATAGCTACACGGCCCCCTCCTTCATTTCGAAAGATCTTCAACTATTACAGTCTCGGTCCAAGTCACGACAGGTAATTGTTGGCCTTCAGCCACTCCCTGATCTTAGCCTCATCCCTCTTGCCATACTTTGCGTAGCTTCTGATGGTGTCATCGATGACCTCGAGGCCCTTGTCATAACCACGAGTGTCTTTGTCCTTGAAGAAAGCAGCAATTTCATTCGCGACCTCCTCGTCGGCGAATTTGTTCAAGCCAAATCGCAAGAAGCGCTCTAGAACCACTAGGTTGCCGGACAGAGCAGGGTGGACTGTCTGGTCCCAGTTTTCACGAATGTATTTCCATACTTCGGGGCGGACCTTGGAGTTATTGGCCAATGCAATGGTACCAGAGTGCTTGTCCTGGGTGGCAACCTTGTCGGAGAAGATGAACTTCAAGAAATCTTGCGCAAGCTCAGGTGTCTGAACACGGCCCATCGAAACTAAACAGATTTCCTTACCGTCGATAGACGACGTTAAGAGGTACTCGTTCTGGACGGCTCTGTATGCTGCTTCGCCACCGTTCTTGATGGCAATGCCGAACACAGCACGGCGGAGAGAGGGGTGAATGGCGGATTTATCCGTTCCAGAGGTGTAAGCTTCGAAGCGCTTCGAAGCTTCCTCAACCGTCGCCTTGTGGCCGACTAGGCCAGCCGACAAAATGAGCGCTGCGCGGAGCTGGCCAGTAAGGAAACCCTCGCCATCCTTAAAGTCCCATCCGACCTTCTCGACTGCGGGCGTAATGAGCTTAAGGTGATACTTCCTCAAAGCTTCGCTCACATCCTCACTACCAGAGAGCACACTGCGGACGTTGCCAACGTTGGTAAGGATCTGCGACCAAACGAGATAATCCGATTCATCCTGGAAGCTCTCTACAAGCGCAAGTAGACCAGCGGTAGACCCAAATCCAGCAATTGAGTTGGCGTAAGCATCTCCAATGATTCCGATTTTGTCCTGCACTGAGAGCTCGTGGCGGGCTTCACCGAGCTTGACAAGACGCTCTGGTGGATAGTTCGTTCTGTAGAACCCAGTGAGATTCTTGTTGAGTTGATAGAAGTCACCTTCAACGTTGCGGATGGTCTTTTCCTTTTGAGTCAGAGCACCTGTCTCATGGACAGATGCAGTAGCAGGCGACGAACCCGCGTGGAGGCCCAAAGGAATCCACCAGACTGTCGAATCTTCTTCAGGTTTGACATCACCAGCGAGGAGGAAACGCTGTTGGCGGATGCCAATTTGGCCAGACTCCTCGGCGACAGTAACAACAGGGAAACCGATCTTGCGAACCCAGAAATCCATGAAGCTGCTGACGTCCTGGCCTGAAGCCTTGCTAAGCGCAGACCAGAGATCATTGGTGGTAGCGTTCGAGTATTGGTGGGCTTTAAGGTAATCAGCAACACCTTGCAGAAACACCTTCTCACCGAGATGGGCGCTCAACATTCGGATGACCGAGCTACCCTTCAGGTAACTGATGTGATCAAAGATCTGGTCGACCTCTAGACCATCGTAAACAGGCACTTCAATAGGGTGGGAGGTGCGTAGAGCATCAAGTGCGAAGGCTTGTTGCACGGAATCAGTCTGAGTGCAATGTCAGCAATCTTGGAGAAAAATCACCTCGTGCTCTTGAACGTACAACAAATTGTCCCCATACGTTCCAGTCTGCCTTTTGTCAGTTTTCTCACGACCCTGCTTGCAATACAGCTTACCTGGATACAGGTGATCGATAGCGAACCATCCGACCCAAGTGGCAAAGCCTTCATTGAGCCAGAGCTCATTCCACCAGTCCATGGTGACGAGGTTGCCGAACCATTGATGAGCAAGCTCGTGAGCAACGACGTATGCGACTCTGTTCCGGTAACTATCCGCAGATGTTTCGGGATCAAAAAGCACAGCGGTAGTACTAAAGTCGTCATTAGCATTCAGCTACTTGATTGCAGCAACCCTAGCACTGACCGGTAGGTGATGAGGCCCCAGTTCTCCATAGCACCATGTGACTAGAAGGCCAGGTCAGTTAACAGGTCACACAGTATAGAGCAGGTGTGTGTATTGGCAGCGGTGAAGCACTACAATTACACACACTAGCTGTCCAGACTTACGAATTCGTGAACGGCAAGAAGATCGACCTTAGGAAGCGGGTAATCGACCTGGAATACCTCTGAGAAGTAGTCTACGATCTTGTGACAGTTGTCCAAAGCGAACTCTCCCTGCTTCTTCAGTCCTCGTGTAGTGTAAACCCTCACAGGGAGGCTCTTGCCGTTGTACTTGCGCTCGGTGAAAGCCTCAACATACTCAAAGTCGCCAATGGCCCATGCCAGAAGGTATGTCGACATGATAGGTGTTGTCTCGAAGACGACAGTGTGGAAACCCTCGCGCTTGCTCGCTTTGGTCTCCTTCTCAGGCATATTGCTGAGGGCAACTTGATCCTGGGGAAGCTCAATCTCGACGTCGAAAGTCGCCTTGAGGTTCGGCTCATCAAAGCAGGGGAAAGCTCGGCGGGCATCGCACGCCTCGAATTGGGTGCTGTACATGTAATGAAATTCGTCGTCTTTTGCGACGGAAGCGGGGACTTCGCCCTTGGGGGTGTACTTTGAGCGGTAGAAACCAGCCATTATCTAGAGAGCTGGTCAGCGATGTCTGTGGTTTTTCTAGGCCGCATGCCGACAACATACGTTGTTGATAGTTCCCTCAAACTTGACATTCAGAGTTACCTCGCCCGAATAGTCGATTTTCTCTCCGAAATCAAGTATGACACGCTGGCGCTTCTCGTCATATGTGATGTCCTTGGCCGACTTGGTAGCATCGCCGGCCTTCAGCTCAGCGCTGTGGACCTTGAGCTGATGAGCGTTGAGCACGAGCTCAGAGAAGCCACCATTCTTTGTGATATTGGTGTTGATGCTGACAGTGCCCTTATAGCTGAACTTGCCGCCGAACTCGATGTCGTAGAGGGAGATAGCGTAGTGGGATGGTTTGGCCCTTCAAACTCTTGTCAGTTCTGTTGCATAGGGAAAGCAGTATGCAGCCTACCACGAAGGGAGGATGTCTCGGTCTGACGCCATGTCTGCGAAGCTGCTAGTGACCTCGGTCTGACAATATCTCTTCTGGGTGCTCAAGGCAGTTGGTTGAGTGACTGCAAGCCTCGGTCTCAGTCGTAGTTGCACACGTGGGGCACTGTGAAGCTCTGTGGCTCTTGTAGTAGAACACAAGAAACGCTTAGCAGCGGCTGCAGAGCGGCAAGACGTAGGAACCGGTCTAGGCAGAAGCTTAGTCCAAAGCTGCGGGCGAGAGCCAGGTCTCGAATAGTGAATAAGGGACGCCAGCTTTGAAAGAGGGAAGGGGCGAACGGAGTGAATGGTGGGGGTGAGGTGATTCCGCTCGGGAAGGTGCCGAGCGCGTGGCGGGAGCCGCTCTGTTCAAAAAACGTCAACATCCACGCAACACCTCAATAACTAAGATATTCAAGATCGTCTCAAGAGCTGAATCAGGCTTAGATTACACCAACGAATCTTTGACCGTAATTGCTGGACTACATGGTTCAATAGATACTTCGTAATGTCAGGATCCAAATACGCGCCGCAGGGACGTTGACCTCGCGACCCCTCTTAGCGCGGGGCTCTGCTATCAAGTACCTAAGAAATGAGAACACGAGTAATGGAAGAGGAAAATTATGATGTGTAGACGTTGAGAATTTTCATGTTATTACCAATACGACCGCCGGGCATTTCGGAGCAAGACGAGACAGTGCTGTTGTTTCGGGAGCTTAATGTAAGCTCACCCACCTCCGTGAACTGACAGACATGGCCTTGATTCCGAGTCTGCTCCGTCAACTTCGTGAGGCCACATAAGTGCGCAAAATAACGCGAGTGGATATCGCTTGGAGGTACATAAAAGGTGCAAAACGCCGTGCAAATGCATTGAAGCCAAACGCCGGTCATGCAATTACCGAGCGCCCTCAGCAAGAACTGTTTTTTTAGAAACGACGGGAGCCGCTCATAGCTGCTGACCCCACCCATCTTGCCTTGACTCTGCAATGGTTTGCTAGATCCGGATCAAGACGTCCAGACATTGTATCTTCCATTCCTTCCTGCCCAGTAATCCCTTCACCCACTCATTCATCGCACCTGTACTAGCTTTCCCTCTTACACCATCGACTGCGCCTTTGACCAAGTGATGTGCGGTATTCGTAGCGGCCTGTGCAAAGACACTAGCTGTCTCGAGCAGCGGTGTTGTCTCATTCAGCGCAAGTCCTGGCGTATCCGTGAGCGGGGGATCAAACCACGGCGTGTGGAAGTCGAATAGAGCGACGACAAGGATGAAGAGGAGCAGCGAGCAGTAAACGCAGGGCCGGTTGAGGAAGTACGTTGCGGAGATGAAGAGAACTAGGTAAACGGGTGATGCATTCGTGCGAAGTCTGCGCGCATTAGAACAAGCTAGTTAGAGGCGAAGGCCAGCTTACAGGAAAAACAGCACAGGTATCCAGCTGCGAAGGCAGAACATGGTGTTGGCGTTGGTGTCGTGTGCGGATTCTGGCGGAATTAAGTGCGGCGCAGCTAATGCTGAGATCCAGAAGAGTGTGCACACGGCGCAGAAGCGAAACAGCGAGTGAACGGGTATTAATACAAGTGCTACGGTTCAAATAGAGAAGGGGTGGTGAAGGCGCCAGTGTGGTGTTCTACCCAGGTGTTGGCTCAGGCCTGTCCAGCAAGCACAATCAACGGTTGGAGGCTGGCACGTGTCAGCCACTGCGGACTTCCAGGGATGACGCGCGATTGTCCGTCAACGCTGGCGCACAGTATGCACTTCTGAACCCCGATTATAGCCTCCAAATCCATTGGTACAGCGATGCTACATGATGCTATATGGCTGCATTGTGGCCCTAACGCTTGTAGAATATCCTACACACGACTGTCCGTACTCCTCTATCCATGCAGTGGGTACAACGACTACCTACGATTGTATCGTCCTTCAGAGTTCGAGCCAAGATCGCTTTCCATAACGCCAGTAGTTGAATAAAGTACATAAAGCTTGCGCGCGCCTTTTGTTGGCTTTCGACTCAATCGTTGAGCGATGGCCGTCTTTTGCGAGTGCTTAAACAGGGAGGTTGAATTTCTTGCCTTGAACGACCCTAGTATAGATTAGCATTGGTAATCACTCAATTTCAGCGTTTGTGGGTGGTATACTGACTTAGTGTAGTAGATGTAGAAGAAATCCGAGTACAGAATTGTCTGGATGATGCCTGCAATGACCGCAATCGGGTCGTAGAAACGCGGCACATCGAAAAAGTACCTGTAAATCCAGTTGGGGATATACAGAGCTCGGTAAGCGCCCAGCGCAAACAGGTAGTGAGTTGTTATTGTCTCGGCCTCACCAGTTCTTTGAAGCATGAAGAGCTGAGGCAAGATAGCGACTGACTCCAGCCAGATGGAGAAAGCCCAGAGGATCTAGATGCATCTCTTAGTCCCCATTGATCCCAACTTGATGTTCGAACTCACCTCGGTGAAGGTATATTTGTATGGAAACAGAATCGCCAGCACCGTGCTGATTGCCAGCAAATACTGTACTTTGAAGGTATCGAGATTCGGATCGTGGGTGGGCTTGAAATCGTTGAGCATCAAGTATACGGTATACGCGGACGTAGAGATGAAGACGATCTTGAAGACGGTATTGTACAGCGCATTGGGGTCGTAGAAAGTCCATAGGAGGTCAATGTATCGACTGAGGTATACGATCAAGTACAGGAACTGCGACTTGAACGAGATACCAGCCGCGCTCTATTGTAACTTGTCAGACTTCGCGCGATCTGCTTTCTAGTCTTACTGGACATACGCTTGAGGTCTTCATCTTGTGCAAGAGAATCAGAATGGATAGTAGATGGGACAAGTCCCCTACACAGCCGTTGTTAGCATGCGCAAGCCCTATAGGTAGACTTGAACCTACCTAACACCCTGAACAGGTTCATCATGACGACGCGCCCTTGGTTGGAGTGTGACTTGTGAAGAAGCGCAGCTACAGATCGTTGGTGAAGATTGGACGTTCTACGCGACGTGGAATAAAATGACACGTTTGGAAGCTGCAAGGCGCTGGAGAACTGCAAGCTGATCCTTGCATGCCAAGAAATAAACAGTTCCCGAGTCCTTGCCGGAAGATCACACGTCACTGCCGCAACACCATGCCAAAAAGGCCAACATTGCCCTCTCGAGTCTGATGACAGCAATAGTCTCTCATTGATCTGAGGAGAGCGGGGTGTGACAAAAAGCCGCACCGTGATACTTTCATTGACGCTGGCAGATCTCTGCTATCAACGAAAGCAACGCTGCATCACGATACCGTATAAGATCACTTTGCAGCAACATGGCGTATCTACTCGGCTGGAAAGACATTCTACGTCCTATACGCGACGGGTACCGACATCTCTTTCCATTGCCAGATACAGGACCAACACCAGAAGAACGTCGAAAGCAACGCGCCATCGACCGACTGAAGGGCTTTACTTACTTTGACACCCTCGAGCAGTTAGAGATTTGGACTGATGCACATGCTGATCCTCTGCAGCGAGCCAACACGCCGTTACTAGTGCGTTCAGCCAACTCAAAAGAAGGACTAGCAAAAACAAATATCCTCCTTTGCCATGATTACGCAGGCAATTACCATAGTCATGAGGGAACATCGAGCATAGGCCTAGCAGAGGAAACATATGCATGTGAATACTTGCAACATATCGATACATTCGTGTATTTCTCTCACAAACTCGTATGCGTTCCGCCACCAACTTGGACCAATACACTCCATCGCAACGGAGTGAAAGTTCTGGGCACGATATTGATCGAACCACAAAGCCCAGACCCCGAGAAATTGTTTCGACCCGGCGAACATGGCTTGTCGTTTCCTCTGGCTACGAAGCTTGCCTCGATTGCGAAATGCTATGGATTCGACGGATGGCTTGTAAACATCGAGAAGTCATTTTCAACAGCAAGCTGGGACCCCCAGAATCTCGCAGCTTTCCTTCGTCAGCTAAAGTTAGATATTGGAGCAGAGAGAAGTCTCATCTGGTTAGGCTGCACGTCCTCCTGAAGAGCTGTGTTGACCATGATAGGTACGACGCCCTGACGACCTCGAACAAGGTCTCTTATCAGAATGCGCTCAACGCACAAAATCTGTTGTTTGCGAAAGCTTGCGGCGGTATCCTGACCAATTACTGCTGGAAAGAAAAGAACGCGACTGACTCAATACATGAAGCCTTGCGAGAAAATGTACCACCACAGCATGTTTACTTTGGCATAGATGTTTGGGCACAGAATGCAACAAAGCTCTCCCACCCACGCATCACGTACCCCGAGTATAGCGGTGGTGGCACTAATACTGGTGTCGCTGTGGCCAAGCTCGCTGAATTCGGCCTCTCGGCTGGTATCTTTGCACCAGCATGGACGTTCGAGCATTTTCCTGGCCACGGAAGAGCAGTGGAGCAGACTGTGTGGGATGGAGGAGATCTTCCTAAAGCTACATCCTGCTCATGCGGAGACTGTGAAAAGCGACATGGACCGAACAAAGCAATGCACGTGACTAGCTTTGCAAAACTATCCAATGCCGGCTCGGAAATGTTCTTCTTCACAGACTTCAGCAGAGCATTTTGTACCCACAGTGATCAAGAAAAGGACAGTCTATTCAGTGGCCATGCGATACATGCCCAGCTTGGCTCACAATCAATCTTGCCCCTGAGAGCAGAGTCGCTGGGCATAGTATGCCCATTGCGACACAGGGTAAAAGACGTGAAAGGGCGATCGAGATTAACAATTGAGACTCGCAGCTTGCCTTCCTCGTCTATCAAAAACATTGCAGAGCTCACGAATCACGGCTGGTCAATGCCGCTGTTCAAACTCGACATGCCTGCAGATGGATCGCTGCGACTGCGAATTTCCTATCAAGACTTTTCAGAACTACCGCAAAGTGTTCATTTCTACATCAAAGTGTCAGGTGCGATGCACATCCTTGCACAATCCGATCATTCTCGAGTCGACCATCTTCTCGATGTCCAAGTCAAGAGCAGCGCTCTTGCCCCAATAGCGAATCCTCGTCTAGAGGAGCTTGGCTTCTACTCGAAGGCCACTAATCTTGGCACTGAGACGATCCTTGCGGAGGTCGAATACATCTGCATACAGCCAGGCTCATCTTATTCTACCCTATCCCAACCGGTGCTACATGAAGGGAACTCGCTCCAACCAATTTTACCACTGAACACCTTGTCAAAAGAGCCCCACACCATCTTTAATGTTCGACGTGCAACTCTTGGCGAAGGAGAGGCGCAGCATGTCAGAATCTGTTGGAGCCACACGTCTCACGAGTTGCCGGTGCAGGACATTCCACACAGCTCTGTCACCGGACCTTTCTCGTATTTTGCGATCCACCTTGATGACATGTTTCTAGGAAGAGCGTATGCAGCAGAGCATGCGCTTCCAGCTTCGCTCATAGAACGATTAGCAGGACGCGATATCTTTGTGAAGATCGAAGGCATAGGCTTCGACGGACACAAGCTTGCGATCGGCAGCATGACTATACCTTTTTGATTGAATTTCGTCGGATGCTTTCGTGGCTCCTGCAAATGTGAAAGAACAATGGAAGCCTCAGACGATCGACATGGACATCCGCCCATCTTATGTTTGCAACGTGATCCCTTCCGCGTTTGATCGCCATCCGGCTCGTCATCCGTCATAATCGTGACTCGATCATTGCAGTGCTGACAGACCTGACACGCTTCATGCGTGACCAGGGGTTCAGCCCTACCTGAAACATGCAGTACACCATCCGTGGTACATCACTCGTCAGCCGAGTCCAACGTTTCGGAAACATCGACCGTAGCTGACCACTTACATGTCCACTACGTAGAGTTCCCACCTGGGCTCCCAAGTTACAGAAAGTTGCATTGTAGAGAGTCGTGTCGAAATGGGCAAATTTAGAACGAGCAAGAAAATATAGGGCGTACCAAGGCGCCCTTCAATGCCTTGTCTCTCGCATTCTTCGCAATACTCGTTCTACTTTCCAAAATCGATTTTACCTCCTGACATTCAACACTAAAAATCTGCGCTGTTGATCCTGAGGAGACTACAGTCCAATATCAAGTTGATCGTCGATAACATCTCCACAATAGTAACATAGCAGATCACAATGGCCAAGATCAATCCAATGTACCCTGTGCGTGGTGTACAAGCAGTGCTTGCCATCATCGTTCTCGGACTCATGGCCTATGGTTCGTCCCTCTGCTCGGTAATTCACGACAACGCTAACTCTGCAATAGTTTCCTCGTGGTGGACATCGCACTGGCGCCAGGCTTCTCCAGCTCAAGTCTCTTTTCTCATCTTCGCATCCGTATGGTCACTCGTTTCTCTCATCCCGATATTCCTCATACCTCTCAAGTTCAGCCATATGCTCTCGTCCGCTGGCATTCGCTGGGGCCTCGTTGCACTTGATGCGCTCACCATGCTTTTCTGGTTCGCTGGTTTCGTGGCTTTGGCTGTGTTTCTGAATGGCAGGATCTGCTTCGGCCAAGTGTGTGATGTTGCAAGGGCAGGAGCGGCGTTTGGAGGCTTGAGCTGGGCGGTGACTGCAGGCGGATTTGGATACGGTACATACCTTGCTGTCACTGCGGAGAAGAGGAGGGTTCCGGCTGTGCAAAAGCCAGATGTTGCTATGCATCAGGGCGTGTGAGGTATGGCCTCGATAGAGCTTTGGTATCTGGACGTAATGGTCACGACCTCGAGACATAGCAAACTGACCTGAGAGCACTGGCCATCGGGAATGGTCGAGGCGCTGCTACTTGCATACTTTTTTTCGGTGCACAATTTTGGTTGTAATCGATGCTTTTGTACAAGCAATCAACCCACGAGCGTGGCTTTATCATTCAAATGTTTGTTCTCAAGGCATGGGTTCTTTCGTGCAGGATATTACGAAAGACGATAGATTCGCAGCTTGTTTCGATGATGAAGAAGACAAGGACTGCAATGGCGCATGTCGGTCAAAAATGGACCTGCATGCTACCTAGCTAGGTATCGAATCCCGAATACCGAACTTTTGAGAACACCGACGGGCCCCAAACCAGGCACATCAATCAACCTGAGGCATGTATGGCTGCTTTATCGTACTGTTAGTTCGTACTGTTGGTTGCCTTGTGAAGCCTTTGTGAAACCGGGAATAGTCAGGAGGTCGCTGAAACGGTTGCTGCCACGAACTGTGCCGTTCAGCCAAGTCATCGGATTTCTGCTTGATTTAGACATGGAGTTGCGGAATTAAAATATATACGTCAAATTGCAGATGAACAGCAAGAATGTGTCAAGGTCCGCAGTCCCGTCAATAGCTCGTGGAGAGCGCGTCGTCGAGGCCATTCATCATCATTACTCACCTTGGTTAGCGCTAAAACTAGTGCCTGCTGAAACCGAAGTTGTGGCGTTCATGTCTGAACCCTGCCCAGCCTCCACTTCTGGAACACATGAACGCTTCCGCAGTGGCCACACCACATGCACTTCAGACTTCGCACGAGCTATTGCATCGCTGTTGCTGTGTCGTCTTGATGCTGGATCAGTAGGAGCTATATATGTCGCTTGTTTGACTTACTATAGAACATCGAGCTAGAGCGTACTTCTTTCAAACACGCCCGCAGCAGGAAGCTTGTGGTCGTCAGGAGTTTCCGCGAACCGACGAGAGAAACATTCGTGAAGATTGGCACCCTGCTTGGCGGGGTAAAGTCGTTCCCTAGACTAACCAACTAGACGCAGGGGCCGTGAGGGGCGTTTGGCCATGAGTAGCCCCAGTACACCTAATGATACGATATGATACCACATGCGGCCAGACCTTAGCCGCGAATCAAGTACTCAAGGTCCCTCACGGCGTTGCACAAACATCTCCTCTTTCTCCTTTTATCTTTGGCTGCACAGTATATGGGGTCTCGCGATTCTCATTCTTGACAAGCAGTAGATAAAGCACATCAGATTCGATTCAACACACAGCAACATGCCAAAGACTGTCGTCTTCACAACGATGACACCGCTACCGGCGGGCATCACTCGCAAGAGCGTCCTCGATATGTACAAGGACCATCTAGCGATGATAGATCTGAATCCACTTGTGGTCGAGCGCTACAAGTGCAAGCCTCCCAACTACGCACCAACCTCGGAGTACTATGCAACATGGTACACAATCAAAGGTACTTATTTTGCCTTGGACTCGGCAGCATCTACAACTTTGCTGACACGTTCAAGACAAGGTCTCTTATCTTCCCGGAGGTCTAGCAACCGGGTCGGTTTCATATCATGCCGTCTTTCATGACTTCCCCGATTGTCTAGAAACGCACGTATACGCACCACTCGGTCTAGACATCCGAGGAAAATGGAGCGTGGGCGGGTCATTACCAGGAGAGCCTAGAGAGCATGTAGACCACAGCGTCAGTGTCCCACGCGCGGGATTATATATTCGTGAGGAGGTCAAGATGACATGTTCAAAGCTACTGCTAGGCTTCGTCAAAAAGACGTTCAAGGACTCACATTCATACCTGGTCGAGAAGTTGGTCGAAAGAGCGCATATCTTGGAGTCCAATTTCGCAAACGAGCGGTTACAAGCATTGCGAAATGTTGAGCCACGGGAACGAATGGGCCATGGTGACATCTTCATCGCCCCACCACCGGATTATCAGGCTGCACCACCGCCCTATCGAGCTCAAGCCTCCCCTCGCTTCGTATCACATTCACGAAGCCACAGTGCCAACCCGGTCCTGACTCCCGGCCTTTCGTATTCCTCATCCACCGAACGAAGTACATCCGTCTCAAGCCTACCAACACCACAGGACCGCCCTTCCTCTTCCTCGGCATTGAACTTCAAAGCAGCATCAGCCCCAGAACAGATCCTTTATCTTTTGCCAGCAACGACCTATGATGGTGGCTTATCTTCGAGCTTCACCCGGCCCATTTCGCTCTACCCTGGTGCTACTTCAAACCCAGCATCCAATCGCGTAGTATCACTGTATCATGAGACGACGGTGGGCGAACAACCTTCGGATGACGAGTCTGATGAAGAGCCTGAACTTATCACTAGTCATGTTGTGAGCCCACCGTACATTCCTGAAGTACGACCCATTTCCTTCAACTTCGCATTCGACCCGAGATCGCCCGGTCCCAAGACCCCAATATCGAACGAAGATCTGC
Organism: Boeremia lycopersici; assembly: GCA_022609225.1. NCBI lineage: Eukaryota > Fungi > Ascomycota > Dothideomycetes > Pleosporales > Didymellaceae > Boeremia > Boeremia lycopersici. The sequence continues at coordinate 54,817 of JAGKPY010000094.1, forward strand.
TGGCGGACATAGATGCCGCGATTGACGAAAGCTATGTTTACAATTCGCTGGATGCGCACTACGATGCCTTACCGACACCGAACGCTCTACGAGTTTCGGGCCAGAACGAAACACTTCAAGGCAACACTTTTGGGGTTCTACCATCGACCACATACAGTGGTTTGTCTACGCCGTTCGTGGATACCTTGCCCTCGACCACATATACGGCAGCGCCGCAAACTCTGGACACGCTGCCATCCACGACGTACTCTGCTGACTCTTTCCTGCCGTCTACAACATACGCACCAAAATATGAGAGGAAAGACTCGGTCATGCCATACCACATGTATTCCGAACTGCCACCGGTACCGCCGAAGGACGAGAGGTACAGAAGACCCTCACAGGCCGCTGTCTAGCTGCCTCAAGTCGAGCGGATGTGGCGCACACCAGCTGCTTTCCTTTGTATATCATCTTCAAATCTGGATACGAACAGATATCTGATGACGAAAGGACTGGTAGAAGGCCCGTGGAGGCTGTCAGGCAGCTCAACGTGGTCCGCTTACCATCGAACGTCTGCTTGTTGCCAGCACTGATTATACATGTTTCCTAGTTGCGCGTTTGACTTTATATACCCACTCTCCATAGCACAACAAAGCCCTTTAGCGTTTCATAGATTCATGCGGTATAGATTGGGTGGATTTGCAAAAGTAGAAATACTTTGGAGAACATTAAATCACATCTTCGCCACCGATAACAACACCAGTCTCTTGATGCTGCAATGTTTGATCATGACTTGTTTGCATGCATTTTGGTGGGAGCGGGGAAAATTCTCACACTAAAATACCAACCCCTGATTAATTTGATTCGATACGAGTCGTCTGACCACTACAATTTGATACCAAATGTCGAGAGCTGTTTTCAAGAGGTATTGATATCATTCTAGAAGCGACGTTGCTATCAATTTCAAATGGGCTTGTGGTTTAGTGGTATAATACTCCCTTAGCATTTCTTCTCCAGGCTTGACTTGCGAGAAATCGAACCTTAAATTCGAACAGAAAATGGATGGGAGTGGTCCAGGGTTCGATTCCCTGCAAGTCCACGTTGTTTTTGCTCGTGTTCTTTTTGCCCTGGTGCTGTTGTGGTGGTGGTGGTGGTGGTGGTGCTCATGGTGGTGGACGGCGTGAAAGTGGGAATTTGACGATGTCAAAACCGCAGAACGCCCGATGCGGACTCGTCTTTTTATTTGTGGAGCATTTGCTTGGATGCCACACTCCGTTTATTGTCGAGTCGGCTTGCAGTGGTGGTGGCATAGTCGGACTTTGGTGATCGCGTTGTATGGATGTGGACCGGTTGTCGACCTAAGAGGACAGACAGTGTCTTTACGTCAACGCACTCTAGCAGCATCAAAGTAAGTACAGCTATACCTACTGCACTCGTGCATGTCCAACTAGCCACTTAATTTTGTGGAATCTGAACTATGTTCATCGCAGCCAATAAGCCACAGAAGCACTACTCAATAACTCCGTTTAAACGCACACACACCAATAAAGAAGAGGCCTAATGAGATTCATGTGCAGTACACATGAGTTTGTTGGGCATTTTCTGGACAAAACAAAGACTTTCGCGCAGCATCGTCCCCTATAGCATCAGAGACGTTGTTGCGTGAGCGAACAGACAGCCCCCAAAGCGCCTAGTCTACTTTAAGCAGCTCGCCCCATGCGCAAAGAACGGCTATGTGCATATTGTACTCAAGCACGCCCGTACATGGACAGCAATTGCCCTTGTGTCACACACAACCATGATGGTTGTCGGGCCAATCTGTCACCTTCAACGCAGCGCTCAGATGACCTTGACAAGCATTCCTGAAATCGTCACCTTGCAGAAGTCTCGGCCTCAAACGCCTTGCCAATGAAGTCAGAATCGTTCGGTTGCACGTTCTGTCAAAAGTGGTTAGCTTCTTTAGTAGTCCGTGATCTGCGAGGCTGGCAAGCGAGAGTACTCGATGGGCACCCATGGACAACAAGATGCAAGCTAGCCAAAGACGTCAGACTAAAGCTACATATAAAGCTGTGTACAGCATGCAGTTTGTCCGCGAGTTTATGCTTCTTTTGCGACTACCACGGCTCTCTCATTTGAAGATTGCCACATCCGCGGCCCATGCCAAAGAAACGGTGGGGCTAGCGCCTTTCAGCCTAGCTCAAGCGCACACCTGCCGCTGCGGGCAGTTGATATTTTCTCTGTTTGCCTGCTGCCCCTCGTCTTCTTTCAAACACTCCACTTCAAGTCAAATATCTGAGATCTTTCGCCTTTGATCTCTTCTACCACTCAAAACCTAACAGTAAGTCGCAGCTCTTGCGCTCCGTGAGCGCACTTCCCGCGGTGCATGCGCATCGCTAACATTCCACAGGTTTATACCACTTCACAAAAAATGGATTACCAAGCTCCTGCTCCTGCTGCCGGTGGCCGTGGCTGCTACAACTGTAAGACTTCCAAACTTCGCCCCGCAACCTCGAGACCTTTCTTCGAACAAAAGATCCCGCTCCACGCGATATGGCGAACTTGGCAGCTATATGCTGTGAAATGAGCTCGCTTCGCCATTGTGAAGTACCGAGGTGTTTTGAGAGTTATAGATGCATGTCGCATCTCTTTCCTCACACGCCCGACGATCGCCCTCGCAGCGATGGCACCGTGCAACCAAGAGCAATTTACTAACACATTTCAGGTGGCGACAACTCTCACCGCGCTGCTGAGTGCCCCACCAAGGGTACCCCAACCTGCTACAACTGCGGCGAGAAGGGTCACGTCAGCCGTGAGTGCACCCAGCCCCAGGCTGAGAAGACCTGCTACCGCTGCGGTGGCACTGGCCACATCAGCCGTGAGTGCACCCAGGCCGGTGGTGCTCCCGGTGGTCGCGCTGGCGGCCAGGAGTGCTACAAGTGCGGTCAGCAGGGTCACATTGCCCGCAACTGCTCCCAGGGCGGCGGCTCCTACGGTGGCGGCGGCTCCTACGGCGGCCGTGGCGGCTTCGGTGGCGCTCAGGGCGGCCAGGGCGGATACGGAGGTGGTGCTCGCCAGACCACCTGCTACTCTTGCGGCGGCTTCGGCCACATGAGCCGTGACTGCACCCAGGGCCAGAAGTGCTACAACTGCGGTGAGGTCGGTCACTTGTCCCGCGACTGCCCCCAGGAGACATCCTCTGAGCGTGTCTGCTACCGCTGCAAGCAGCCCGGTCACGTCCAGAGCGCCTGCCCCAACTAAACGTGTCGACCGCGCCTCGTCGATTACCTTGATCTGGAGTGAGCTTTGATGCAGCCGATCGCAGTTACTGCGACGCGGCTGGCATGTTCGATTGTTAGAGATTACCGCCATGATTCACGAGTCATCGACACGATTACGATTTCCTTCTCTGTACATTTTCTCATTCTGCGGCTGGCTGCCGTTTTTCGACGCTTACACGAAAAGCATTTCATCGCCCGGCATGATTGGACTTGGGTCTTTTCAGCACATGACCGAACTTCAAGTGGGTTGGTTATGGAAAAGTCCTGATTCAGGAAGATTTTGCATTCGGTGGATACAATGTGGGTGGAGAGGAGAGCGGATCCTTCGACAGCGAGCAAGGAATGGGAGTAGTGATGGTCCTGCGAACGAATACGACTATGAGAAAGGAGGTTGCTGCTGTTTGGTAGATGCTCCTAAAGCTTCCCGGCAATCGCTGGAGGGCCAAAGAGCGCATGCACCGAACGGTAAATAGACCTTGCTACGTTCATCCATTCTGGATGCCCTACATATCGTGTGCCCGTTGCTGCTGTGAAGTTCGAGTGACGTGTACACCTGCGCGCACTGGATTGTTGTTCTGCTTCATGAACATTGTGTTCGCAATTGCGCCAAGCTAAGCAGACACTAGTCCGTGTTGGTCTCACCCGCGCGCGTCCAAACAAACGGTCAACACCACTCTCGACCCCACGTTCCTACAACGCGTCAAGTAAAAGGAGACAGACTGCCTGGTTCGGTCTACGTGTGTTTGAACGAATATGGCGCCCCAAAGAAAGCGTGACAATCGCGAGAACGCCTTCTTCAATGTTGGCGTACAAGGAAGGTAAACAAACACGCACTCGTCCGTATGCGCGCAATTGACAACATATACAGAAAGACGGGAATTACTCTGGAAGAGCGTGCGCGCGATGAACATGGTATCGAGGCTATCTCGGGCATCTTCTCCTCGCCGGAGAAATCACCGCCGAAGCGTGGGAGTACAGCAACTGGCTCAGAATCGATGGACATACAAGACAGTGCGTACACTCGTATACAACGCTTGCGCGTATACACTATGGGAATAGCGGAACTGCGCTGACCTGCTGGCTCACAGGCTCTATTCCGAACTTGACGACTTCTGCTGCGATTCTGCGCAACAACCGCACTCACCTCCCTCCACCCCGCTCGCGGTCCCCAATGAAAACTGCTCTTGGGTCTTCTCCACGCCGACAATCCTCCATGGTGCCTCGAGGTAGTTCAATTGGCGCTTCGAGTCCGATCCGCGCGTCTTCACACCCAGATGTAGCGAGACGCTTGGAGTTCCATGAAGAGGAGGATCCAAGTCTTCAGGAGACACCGGCACTAAGCGGCTCAGGACAGCGCCGTGGGAAGCGCAACGACGTTTATGCACTAGAACGCTCGCCTAGCCGGCCTCGTAGTGTGGTCATGGAAGAAAGTGAGCTCCAAGATGAAATCACCGCAAACAATGAAGAGGATAATGATTTGCCGACCATGACCGAGATGGAAGAGAGCTTCTTTGTGGATATTGGGACTGATGCAGCCACGGGTGCAGATGTAGTGGAATCGCTGCTGGAAGAGGAGACTCAAGTAGAGGAGGAACTTGTGGCAGAACCGGTCAAGGAGCCGGCGAAGAGAGGCAGGAAGCGAAAGAGCGACCAAGCAGCCGTTGTAAACGGAAGCCCAAAGCCAACCAAGGCGCAAAAACGTGGAGTTGGTGCTACGCAGGCACCAGAGCCAGCAAAGAGATCTAAAAAGACATCCGCGGCTCCCGCTGCTCCTGCACGGCGCTCAAAGCGTGTGTCCGACTTCACAGACCACGAGTCCAGTGTACACGAGGCAGCAGTCCTTGACGAGTCTCTGGCTGCAGACGCGTCTGAACAAATCGAGGAAGCACCGGTAGCTCCCAAACGCCGTGGACGGCCGCCGAAGGTCCGGAAAGATGCTGAGCCTCAGCCTACGGTCCCTGCAGAGACAACTAAAAAGGCAGCGGCGAAGAATCCCGCGAAAGAAAAGGCAGAACCTTTCTTCAAGAAGCCGTCGAAACCAATATCGAAGCCAAAGGAGATACCAGCACCAAAGGAAAAGGCGAATGCAAAGACCCTAGATATGGCAGCTAAAGATGAGGCTGGAAGGCCTGTGGATGCGTACGGGAATCCGCTTAGCAAGGCGGATATCGAGCATATGTCTACAACTTCAGTAAGCTCGCGACTGGGTAGAGGCCGCCACCTCTCGGTATACCGCGAGATGGAGCCTGAGGCAATTGCACATGTAGGACGAACAGGCAGACACCGTGTTGCGCCGATTGATTTCTGGAAGAACGACAGGATCAATTACAATCACGATGGCAGCATGCAAACAATCGTGAAGGCGCCAGCCATGGAGCCCGTCCAACGAGCGGCCACGTACAACAGAAAAGGCAAGAAGAAGACTCTGACTACTCTCGAAGAAGAGGAAGTAGAACTCGATCCTTGGGAAGATGATGACGGCTTTTTGACGGGCAACTACAAAGACTTCGATACTACGGATGAGTTCACGTCGCCCGGGCTTGTGGAGGGCGTCATTGCTTGGTCGGACAAGGGCATCAAGCCCGAGCCAGTTGGAGATGGCTCCTTCCAATATGCCAGGATAGGAAACACTGCAACTGAATTGAAGCCTGGGTTCTTCAATTGGGGCATGCTTGAGATCCATGCCGACCAGATGAAGCGCTCAAAAAACTCGAGAAGGATGCATATGGTCTTTAACGTCCAGTATGGCGCTGTCGAGGTCAAGGTTCACGAGAATGAGTTTACAGTGCATAGGGGTGGGATTTGGCAGGTTCCTCGAGGTAGGTCCAGTAACAGGTTACAACTGTACGAACAAGGTGCTAATATCAATTTGCAGGCAACACATACAGCATCAAAAATGTCGGCAGCAAAACAGCTCGTATATTTTTTGCGCAGGCTCGCGAAACGTCTACAGACAATGAGTAGGCTATTTGATACGATTTCAGATATCTGTTGTCGTTGCGCTCAGTCCACGGACAAGACCTTGTTCTTTGCTATACGCATCATCGTCTATGATATCCCATCTTCTATATCAGATGCTTGCTTTTTACTATGTTGCAGGAGTACTGTTTGCCACCTCTTGGATCTTACGCTCGACGTCATGATCTATTCTATGTGTTCTCATGTGCAAGTTCCTTAATCTCAGCTAACAGTTCTATTTCCTTCACCGCTTCTCAACGTGAATCCCAACAGTGGCTACGAAGAGTAATTCCTGCGGTACAGTGAAACAGTATCGGAAGTACGCACGCCTTGTGCAAACTCAAGCGATCTTTGCATAGGCCGCAAGCCGTCAATGTCACCTGTACGATCATGAAACCCGAGACACAGATGTAGGAGGATGCGGACAGCTGCCGCAAAGCCGAGCCAGCATCCGGTCTCTTCGCTGCTGTGCCACGACTGACGAAAATGGTATGCTCACATGGAGGAACGCGCACTTCTCAGCCTTACTATCGTCCCGATCAGACGTCACAACGCACCATCGAGCTCAACAGGTGATCCCCAACCATGTAAGTATGCGCTGGCTGCAGGATGCCTACCTCCGAGCTGCAAGTAGCGCTCTTATACTCACTGCCCTGCATCCAACAAGTGACAAGTCGCTTCAGGCGTTCGTACATAGCTTGTGCCCGACCCCCGTTTTAGCGGTTTCGCACAGCGTCTTGCCTGCATGCTGCTGACAGCGTTAACGCATCTGCTGTGCTTCTGATCTCGATGTCTGCGTCACGGCCACAGCGTCAAATGCAGCGTAGATGCAGCGTCAGATGCAGTGTCACCAGCGGAAGCGGGAGTGCCCATCAGTGGTGTGTTGCGCGAGGCTGCGGGCGCATGCGTGTTCGCGAGATTCCGGTGTGGCGCCCGTGTTGGGGTGCACTGCCGCTTCCCCAAATGCTGTGTAACCGTGACGGCAGAAGCGACAGGGCAGACGTCAGGGGATGCTACTGCGTTGGGCAGGGATCTTGCAGCGGAAGGCGAGTGGCTGGATAGGCGCGCTGGCCTGCAAGATTTGGCTTTGTGGCGCATACGGCAATGAAGGTAACACGAACGCTTCTGGGGGTCTTGCATTGAGAATTACACGGTGTACGAGTCTTGAGTTGCACTATCTCCATAATCGGCTGTTGTCCACTTTGTGAGCGTTAAGCGGTGTGAAGCGGTGTAGAGGCCAGCGGTTCGAGGCAGATGTCGTCCGGTGAAGACGTCGACTAAAGGCGTCCCCGGAGCACTTTACGTTCAGGAGCTTCGGTAAGGGGATTTGGGGGATTGGACAAGTGTTGTAATCTTCGGGTAACCGCAATGAATGCCTGAGCTAGGCTCGCACAATCTGGATTTTGTGGACTGAAGTGGTTGGGTGGCGAGGATCACGAGTGGCGGTATGGGTAGCTGGTGGTTAATGAGGCGGTGTGTGCAGGTGATCTGTTGTCGAACGGATGCTCTTCTCTTTCCTCAGCGATCGTGACTCAAGCAAGTATGCGACGAAGCCATCACATCTCGTGACCCAGACGACCGGCCTCTTTGAAGTTTTTCACCGTTGGAAAAATCCTAAGAGACGATGAAAGGTTGTGATCTGCTCGAGTGAACACTCGTTCTCACGTGCGCGAATGCCCAAAGGGGCAACCACCCGTCGCAGTGTAAGCGCAAACCTCCGTCGCACCTGCAGCAGTTTGACACGGGTTTCGCATTCGGACTCGAATGCCACCCTCTCCACAGCTCTCCACAGTCGAATTGTTGATCGGCCGCCACAAGCAGGTCTCGCCAGCTGTTCCACACAACCAACAATCGAATGTGCGGTGACGATCCCCACACGTACCGGAAGACGCCCAGCACCTCTGGCGCGTAGCGTTCGGACTCGTAAATCCTAGCGCCGCTGTTTTCCAGATGTCATGAACGGCGGTCAGCCGAGTCATGCCAGAAAACGACGGACTGCGCTTCGGTCTTTTAGCGGATATTTGGTGTGAACCAGCTCCTGCAATCCACCGAACACATCATCGCCGCGTGGTGTCTTTTTCTGGTGACCCACCGGGTGGACAGGATGCTTCAGAATTTAATGCTGGAAAGGTCGTTCCGGGGACTTCACCGGTCACTTCATCGACGGTTTCATCAGAAGTGGATCTTAGAGCTCGTGTTTGAACAGTTCTTGTGTCGGTGAGGTTGGCGAGCTGCTGCTTGGGAGTGGGCACGGTTGACGCTGAACAACGAAGCGAGCTGACTTGCGAGGTCATGGCGTAATGATGGCATTGCGTGGCTCACAGTAATACGAATTGATCGATCGTAAAGGCGGCTCACGGTGATAGTGATCACCCTTTCAAGGGTGATTGCCTGTTCACGGAAGTCGAGGTGTTCAAGGCGAACCGCCGCTTTCCGGTCATGCTGGCGGCGCACGTGCCTCCTCCTGCTGGCAGACAACCATCGAGCACCCATGGAATTTCCTTGACCTTCTTCTCCGTTACTAGCTCGGTGTCAGAGCTTCTTTGGGCAGGAAGAAAGCTGGAGGGGTTGCCAGTGTGATCCGAGTCATCAGGGACAGCTCGTGGCATGTGCTCAGACAACGGCGATGTTCGCCCGAGCAGCGATCCCGGCCGATCGAACAAGGACATTGCAGGGCGAAGACGTCCCATGGAATAGACGATTCCGCGACAAGGCGGCCTAGCATAAATCTGTGTCAGATACCATGATTCACGTTGGCGAACAGGTGGTGCACGGAAAGACTTTCTCGAAGCAAAGTGATCGCCGGTGACATTGCGTTTGGCCCATGCAGGGTTGACATGTTTGAACGTGTTCGCAGCCATGCGACCCCGGAAAAAGGATGCAATTCGGACAAATAGCCCCGGTGAGCACGCATTTGTGTCATGTGTTTTTGCCGGTCTTTCTACTTGCCCTAGAGGAGCATGAATGTCAATGCCGAACATTCGCCAGAGTGAGCACCCGTTCACTGCCACAAAGACTGACAGGCAAGACCGGCGACACCACGACTGTCTTTGCACAATAAGCGGTCAGTGATAACCGGAGCAAGGTGTCGGAGCAAAGAACGTGCAATGGAGACAGGGATGATCCCAAAACGCCTCCTGACGCCATGTTTCCAGCCTTACGGCCTAACGTTCGAGGATTCCTTCTCGAACGTGTGCTCGAATCGTCTGATCGCCGCACCATGGTATCGATAGGGCCGGGCTGCGAACGCTGAAGTCTAGTTAATCTCCTTTTGCGGGGCTTCTGTGCTGTCATGTTTGTATCCGGAGATGGGCACAGGATGACGAACGGTTCAGCCAAGTTCATGCGAGAATGATCGTGACTCAAGGAACGGCAGAATGGTGAGGCGTGTGGCTGTGCGAACAGCTCATCAACACCACACTACTTCTAATCCAGGCTCTAGTTGACAGCACGAGTTGCAGACAGCCACGTAGTCGATTCTTGACCGACTGAATGCAAGCCTCCCATGGGTACGTCACTCACAGAGAATCATCTGGGGTAGACGAGGCGGACGAGCGAGTTGACGATGGACCCGTCGTTCACCGCCACGAGCTGAGACATGGGTGCCTGCTTGGGCAGCGAGTCTGCAAACCTTGGATGTCGATAGAGGGGACTGGAATCGGAGATGAACGAAATGGTATTTTATGTTCGTATCTATGCGCTGGCGCAGCGCGATGCAATGTTGCCGAAATGCTTCGCTATGCTGGAGAAACAGACAGGCTGATGCTTGGTAGAAAACAAAATGTAGAAATCCTCGCCACGCTATGCCGTAATCGTTCTAGAAAATGCCGATGATGTCGTGGAGTATGACAAGTCCTTGAATCCAATACCCGAATATACAATAGCAGCCGCCCTATGTGTGTTTAAAACATACAAGAACAGGCAAGTAATGGTGCTGACCCAAGAAATCCCAGCGCTATGGTGATCGAAACAAAACAATGTAAGATGAAAGGACGACCGAGGCAAAATGCAAACCTGACCCACGCTAAATGCCACAATCATTGCCGCTCGAGAAATGTGTGTGAAACCCTCTTGACCCATATATGCTCCCATAATCTTGTTTTCGTTTCCATGAATGTTGTTTGGTGGTGTGCTGAAACGCCAGAACACTGCGGCGACTGCTCCAATGTTCCAACTCTTGCCGGTGCCAGCCCGCGCGCCTAGAGATAAGATACTATCGTGAGGTGTCGACTGTTACAGAGCATGGTGTGATCGCCCTTGCTGCAGGTGACGCAAGACTCAAGGAGCTACGGGAACTGGTGGTGAAGGCAGTGCAGTTGTAGCTGGACGCTCAAACTCTCCCGACTCTCGCTTGAAGCTTTTGATGCTTCCTGTTGCACTTCGTTGCGATTGTCGATCGGGGCTTCTTCCTCCCTGACTGCGTGTTTCGAAGTCTACTTGAGTTGGGCCTGCAGCACCGCCTTCCCATCTCTTTTGATACGGCTCGATGTAACTGAAGCCCTCTCTCTTGATGTCTGATCGCATGATCGGAGCTGGTGCTGTCCTTGCCCCGCTCACTAGATCTTCCGCAGAAGCGGGATGTATCTGTGGCAAGGGTTGGCTAAGCTGAGGTGGAACGCTGGATCTTGAGGAGAGTGTATTCGCGCGTCGGCGGCTGAATGAGTCGTCTCTGCGTCGACCCTGGCTCGATCCGCTGTCGGTGCGCTGGTGGAACGAGTGGATAGGGCCTTGTTGTTGCGGCGGAGGAGTTGACTGGTATTGCTGCGCGTGTACCGGGGGAGGAGTCGGCATGAGCTGCGCGGCATTCGCGGGAGTAAAACCGTGCGATGTGGGCGCAGGCGTGTGGGCAGGAATAGCGGCTGTTTGCGAAGGAGAACTGTTCGAGGTCGCGGATGGATGGAGTTGAAAGACTGGAGCATTCGCGCGTGCGCTCATCTCTTGCTCGCCCAGCTGCCAATGCATGGACTCGGCCGATCGCCAGGGGATGCCCATCTCGGTGGCCACCTTCTGCCACATCTGGTCCTTGAAGCTGGAAGTTGTTAGCGAGTGATCGACAATGCGACTAAGGAAACGCGTCGTGATTTTGATCGAGGCGCTGCTTAGAAGCGAAGCGGAGCACTTCAATCACGCTGACGGATGGGCAGCGCAGTAGATGACCAAAATCCGAGGTTACACGGTGTACGTACCGAGCGTAGAGTCTTGCAAGCTTGTTCTTCTTTTCTTCGTCCCAAATGGCTCGCTTCTCCAAATAATTCTGGTAACGCAATCGACAGGAGATCGAGCTCCTTCCAGGAAGGCGTTTTGCAATGTCATCCCACTTCATACCTTGGCCTCGCAGCTCGATGGTAAGATTGTCTTCTTCAGGCGTCCATTTTGACTGCTTTTTAGCTGGGCTTTCATCGGGAAGAGGGGTTTGCGAAGCTTGTCGCTTGATGACCTGGTGTGGGGGTGATCGGTTCGAGCCAGGTGGACCGTGGTGAACTGGACCAGGGCCAGGGGGTCCGGTATAGAGTGGTCGAAATTGAGGATGAGACGAGGGGTCCGAGTGTCGCTGAAGCTCAGAGATGGCCGGAAGAACAGGTCCACCCAGCATTGTGCCAGGAATAGGAGGTGCTGATGTTGGTGCCTGGGCTGGGTAGCTGGGGTTGGTGCCATAAGGCGAAGATGTCGCATACGATGGAGATCCGCTGGCATATGCAGGCGAGGCTCCATGTGCAGGAGATGTGGTATATGCTGAGGGGGCTGTTGTGTATGTCCTCGCCGCTGTCGAATTTGAAGCGATAGAGGCCGAGCTCTTCTTGCTCGCTGGCGATTCGGAACCACGGGGCTCAAGGAGGAGGTTGATATCCATTATGACTGAAGAGAGTAGCTTATGGCAAGGCCATATACTAGTGAGGTTCGACTGGATAAGGGGCCTGCAGCGCAACGACTCTAGGGTAGGGTAGTCGAGAATGAAGGAACGAAGTGATCGCCTTACGATGACCCACGTTTGAATGAGATCAGGTGTTCCAGCAAAATGTGCTAGAGATAGTTTCCTCCGTGGAGCAGTGTGACGCTGTGTCCAAGAGTGTGGCAGTGCAGAGGCGGCAACGATGTGCTATTGCTGCTAGAGGGACGACTAACCAGCGTGGGGGGTCGAAATATGCTGATACACTGAGTGAGGCCTCGAGGTACGACAATGTTGGGATGGATTGATGATGTGTTGCTGACTGTCGATGGAGATGAAGCTGAGTGTGTTGTGAGGTGACGAGATTCAGATACAGCTAGAGGTGCCGATGTAGGCTAGAAGTAACCAGTTGCGAGGTACCCACGAGTGTGCAAGCTCTGAGTGGTCACTTTCTAGTACAGGATCCAAGTCGACCAGGCAGGGGCGTGAAACAGACCAACCAATGGCTTTTTAGATGACAGATGCACGTAGCCACCGGTTTTGCATAACAATCGAAGGTAGGGAAATTTCGTGGTGCGAGATGCATGCAGCCTGGCGAGAGTGGAGGATAGGTAGGTACTAGGTAGGGTCGGAGTACTAGGGCATGGATGTTTGAGTAGAGGGAGTTAGCGTCAAGTGTAATACGAAGTCATGCATTCCTTGGGCTTGGAGCCGCCTCACTGCCCATAGCGGTAGGGATCCGGGGGCTTGGGATCAAGATGTACGTTTCTGACTTGACACTGACTACTTCGCGCTACGCGCTACCTCAAGTGGTGCTGGCGGCGCCACTTGTACCCACAGACCACCAAGTGGCAGCACTTTTGATCTGAGGAAGCATGTCTGCCGGGAACTTAGCGAGGCTCGAAAGAAACAATCTGAGGAGCACGCCGACAAACGCAGGTGTAACGAAAAAGCAGATCCCAGGTATCTTTCCGGTCGAGCGTGGGTAATGGCGGTGACGTACCCCCACTTCGACGAACAACGCATCTGGAGATCTGGTTCATCATCCCCTCGTCACTCGTTTTCCACTTACTCGTACATGGGTGAGCCCGACCGAAGCCCTTCCTCTCGTCAGGCCTCAACGCGCCCCGAGTTGGGGCTGCGGCGTTTGCATCGCTGGCAGCAACAGGGGAGTCTTCGCGACGACCAAAGCATGCTCGAACGGATTGACTAGGAAGGGCAGCGAATCAGGCTTTGAATTTGGCGGTGAACACGTTCAGGGATGTCGGACATCAAGTCAAGGGTCAGTCCGAAAACGCAGAAGCGCGATGACCTGGCGCGGCGAACAAGATCTGCAAGCATCCTTCGTCCGCCGGCAATCTGGCGCCAGAGGCCTCGGTAGCGAATGTATGTTAGCCTCGCGAACGCTGACTTCATTGCGGTGCAGACAGTGATGTGTTTATGCTGACATGTTTGAGAGAGTTCGAGGCGCGCCCAGGCTTGCTTTTACAGTTCACGCTCGGTAAGGCACTCCACAGTGGGTATCAATGTCCATCTCTGCCAACGGTTGGCGTCACTTCGGGGCAAGAGAGGCGGTGAACTGCGGTGAACTGCCGAGTGATGGCCGTAACATTTAGCTTTCGATGGCGCACCAAAGATGCTGCACATGTGTTCGATGGAGCCTTTGTGTAGCTCCGGGTCAGGCCGTTACGAGGCTAGGCTGGCTTCGTCGACCTGCACTACCGCACCACGTGAGACATGCTCCAGCCGAACCGCGGCGCAGTCAGCTCTGTGCTGTCTTGCATAGGTAGTCCACGTTATTATGCTTGAGTCTGCTGTTGTCAGGCGATTTGGAGCCATCTCTGAAGCAGTGCTGTGGCCGGTCTCTGCCGCCATGACAGCTCGGACGGCCGCTTGGCCGATTGTTGCATCATACAATGCAACCAGCCAGGGATCTGTGATGATGTACATGGCGGTGAGTGCTGTCAGAAGCCGACGTTTGATGAATAAGTCGGCCATGACAGGGCTGTCGGACCCAAAAGGCCGAGGTGCATTAGCCGGGTTCGAGCGAACAGTGGTTCTGTGCGCTCTCCACGTCTCAATAAAAGGGCTGACGGCGGAGCGCGCCTTGACACAATGAAGGCCCCCCACCAGGTGTTTTGCAATTCGTGAGCGGCATGACAGCCAGAAGCTTTCCAGGCCCCGGCCACAGCTGCGGCGTCTCGACAACATCAACTGCTGAATCAGGAGCCACTTTTGGTGGGCAGCTGCTTGCGTGTCACCCTCCCGCTTTGCGACCGGCTGGCTGTGAATGCTTCCTTCGGGTGGTCGACCTAACGCAGACGATCAGTGCTGCCAGTTGGCCATCATCTAGCCGAATGGTTCATCCTGCTGGGTGTGAAGCAAATGCACCCTGCCGCAGTACATTGAACAGGTATTCTGGGCTCACACGACTCCTCACTCTACGAAGCGGTGAAGCTCCCTTGTGATTGGCCCATCATCCGCCAAACACCGCAAAGTAGAGCAGAGCTTGGTGTCGAGCGCTTGTTTTCGACTCAGGTTCACCACACACACCGGACGTTGGCGGCCCATAACCACCGCCCAGTGGGTCGAAGGAGGGGAGCATGCAGTTAGCTGCAATGCCGGTAGCATCAGTAGCACCAGACTTGGCTGACGAGCGGATGGTTTCGAGCTAGCATTGGACGAGAGCTCGAGCCGTTGATGGCCTAACACACGGTCGTTAGGCGTCAAGGCCGAAACGCACCATTGTGGGCAGTTTCAGCGGATGGAGGGCGTCGTTGACGTGTCGCGCGACGGTGCCAAGGCTTTGGAAAGCAGCGCGTGGGGTTAGCTAGATGGTTCTTTTTCATAATCACTGCTGAGCCTCCAGTCAACATTCATCAAAATTCAAACGAACCACGGTCTTGGCATTCGCTTAGTCTTCCCGATACAGTTGACGCGGCTGATGTGTTTTGTGAGTTAATTATGCCGGAGACGCTTCTGCAGATGCGTCTCGATATGGTGAGCTCATAGATTCTCGTCATGCTATGTTTGCGGACTTGTGGGTTCAGTCGTGTTCGCCCACTTGGTGACAGCAGGTGCTGCGCTGGCGCCCTAGCCGCGCCTGCCATTTGAGATTTCTACCGCTACTGGCGCAGCAGCTACTGCACTCACACCTCCACGCCAACCACTTCGTGACCTGACTTCGGCCTACCCCACTAGTTTGTCCCTGGCCTCCCACGACCGAGATGTCACACCAGAGCGCGGCGGACGTGCCGTTGTTAATCAGCTCGCCCAACTCCTCCTCTGAACGCCGCATCTCACCATCGTGGAGTATCACTCATCTGAAGAGCCGGCTAGAGCCTATCACTGGAGTGCCTGCAAGCAGTCAGCAGCTATCTCTTCGAGTCGGGTCTCAGGATGCTGTGCCAATCACGGCTTTAGATGAAGAGCAGACACGGCTGGTGGAGTTTCCTCTGCAGCCCTATGCCGAGATACTTGTGAGTGTGTCCAGTTCGCTCTACCTCAATAATATCAGCTCGGCAGTCTCCACGCTGCTCAACGGCTGGCCTCTCCCCAGCTGCCACATGTCACATGTCTTCTTTCAGTCGAGCGGACGTTTCTTGCGATACTAGTGAAGCCTTCGGTTTGACTATCATTCGCTGCCGCGGCTGCATTCTGAGGCTGATGCCAACATGACTTTGGTCTGCATGGCAAGGAAGCCCCGCAGTACCACTTGTCAGCCTCGAGTGTGCGGTTGCCTCTGTTGTTCAATGAATCTGCTAAAGCGTGGGGCTCTATCTGCAGACATTGAGTGGTGTTGGTTCCACGCTGGCGTTGATCATTCTGCGTTTAGCATTGCTTTTTCGTCCTGTACTATTTGCTGTTGAGGCATCGCCCCGTTCACGTCGAGGCTGACCCTGCGTGGTTTCTCAATACTCTTTCGACAAATCGCTGTTTGTCAACATGGTTCTGTAGTAACAATCCACTCATAGGTCGTCGATACACGCCCGCCCGCGGCCCGAACAGATTTCTCAGATCTATCGGCCGTCGACAAATATGTGATGCCTACGGCAGAGTACGAATCTCGGACTGATAGTGTTCTTGCTTGGAAGAAAGCTCAGAAGCTCGGCCGATTTGATCCAGAGGCACCTAGCATAGAGCAGCAGAAGGTTCTTGCTTCTGAACGTGAGATCGAGGAAAGAGGTAAGCTGCATATTCTCCTTTACAACACAAGATCCTCTCCTCCTTCAATAGCGACTGCCACCACTTTCAACTGCGAGAGTACGTATGCATCACACACATCAAGATGTATTGAGAGTCGCAATTCCTTTGGCGCCACGATCAAGCTCCAGATGTGCCATGCTTCAGATGAGGCTCGAAGAAGACAGCTGCATGTGTAAGCGTATGGATGACACTCTCCGCGTACCCCGCCACACTCCAATGCAGGAGGTCAAACGATAACTCGTTTGCAATTTCCCTGAGACGTAACCTATTGAGAGCGACGTTCCTTGGCCCAAAGGAGATACAGCTCTCGTGGGGCTCCTTACTATCTGAGGGTGGCATTTTGTCTCCAGCTCTGCACTCGTCCACCTCCTACGCGTATATTGGTGGAGCAGCAAGGGCAGCGTTTTCACTATCTCTGTGTCGCTTTCTGGGTTCACCAATTACTCCGAGATTCGCATATAAGATGAAGATCAGCCAGCACGGTCTTCCCCTTCCAGATCGCTGTGTGTCATCCACCTTCCCGGGACCAATCGCCGACGTCAGCAACGCCTGTTCCTGGACTCGCCAACATTACTCGTCTTTGCAATCACCACTGCACGTCTCCATCATTTTGGCGCCAGATCCCAAACCTCAAAAGGGAATATTATCTGCAGTGTGATAGATGCGGCATTCTCGTCAATAAATGTGAAAGTGGCGGCGCATACGAGCTCCGATCATGCAACCACCAGAGACGCATCAACAAGCCGCTTCATTTCCGCAGGCCCGATGACGAGATACAGCCCTAGCCGGCCCCGGACTTCGCAATCGGACTTCTCAGGACATTAACTCGGGCCTGAACCTACCGTTACCCGCTTCCCCGTCTGCGCAACAGCCTCATGGACTCTTCAATCAAACGGTGTCTACGCATAATCGGTGTAAATAACGCACCCGCGGCCCGTCGCTCTTATGCAAACGACCCGCGACTGTCCACCCCACCGCAGCGCTTACTTGAATGTCTGGTGTCTTAATCAGACATGCCACTTTCTGTATCACATCTCGCCTCGCCTGGCGTACCCACAATCGCCTCTATGTTCAGACCCAAAGTCCGCAGCTAACCCGTTCCCAGGCCTCACTGTAGGCGGCCGCGTGCGCCTGCTCCCCGAGTCTGATGCACGAAGGGGCACTGTGAGCTACGCTGGCCTTGTTCCAGAGATCCCTGGCATAGGAGCCTGGGTCGGCGTCACACTTGATGAGCCAACGGGTAAGAACGATGGTTCCGTCAAGGGCAAGCGATATTTCGAGTGCGGCAGCAATTGTGGCGTGTTTGTCAGGCCTGAGCGTTGCGAGGCCGGCAACTTCCCGGTTCTCGATGAGTTTGATGAGGATTTGGAAGAGTTGTAGAGCAGCGTGATGCTTGGCCAGATGGAGCGTCAAAGAGACATTAGTAGCGGCAAAAGGACGACGAGTGTACTCCTCCCGCTGTTTTCACAATGTTTGGGGACATGCATGCAAAGACGTAGTCACGATGCAAAATCGAACGGTTTTGTTTAAATTGTCGCCCTTGTTAATGCTATCGGACAATATCAAGCTAGGTATCTCTGTGCTCACAACTTCCAGCAGCTTCCTTTCCTACTTGAACAACCCAAAAGACATCTTGGTGTCCGCATCATGTCATTCAAGTTCATCAGCCGAGTCCTCCCCGTCTGAGTCCTCCCCAGCTGATCCGCTGCTTCCGCTTCTGTATCGTGATGCAATGATGAGATGTTCTAAAAGGTCGTGAATATCAGTCTTCTCAGGACGTCGCGTATAGCGGTTTGCACTCGGCCAGGCCTTGCGCCTACTACTCGCGAATGAGACTCGCGCAGAGGCCCTGAGCACTCGCCCACCTTTGCTCGGCTCCCTCCTACGCCGTACCTTGAGCTTGGGACCTGTGAGAAAGCGAGTACGGTCGGCCTCATCTGCGGATCGGTCAACTCGAGACCCGGTCTTGATAGTGCAGGGACAGGGGGAAAGTCGGGCACGGGCACGGGTACGATGTGCACAGGACACTCGCTCACCAACCCTCACTCTGGCCCTCCCAGCCCAGGTCGAACCCCTCGTCGCCCTGCTCCTGCTCGCCCCAGTCCATCTTCTCAAGCTCGTTGCGGAAGAAGTCCATTTCTTCGCCCAACACACCGGGCTTGGCTCCGAGACTCTCAGGATAGCGTTTGAGATTGAACCAATGCGTCAGGCTGCGCAGCGCTTGCTCCAGCGGCACACTCTCGTCGACCTCGGCATCCACATCGCTGCCTGCCAGCCAGTCGTCCCTAAGCTCTGGGCGGCAATGCAGGTACACAGCGGTGATGACTCGCATGTTGGACTGGCGCCACTTGCGGCCACAGTAGGGTACCTGATTCTTGAAGAGCTTGAGAGTGTACAACCGCAACTGTGGCTGCGGAACTTTCAAGCTCTTGCGAAGGAACTGCGAGGATTTGTAGGATACGAGCATGAGGTTTCGATGGGCCTTGTTCTTGCAAATCTTCTGCATTATGCGCATGTAGTTTATCGAGGTAAAGAACGCGCGCCAGGAAAAGGTAGTGATGGGTTCGGAAGGTAGCTCATTGATGGGGAAGCCGAGTTCGTCGACCTCGGGAGGTTGGAGTACGGAAGGAAGACACATGGGTCCAACACCCGAATCGGTTGATTCATTGCGGGTGAGGCGGATGGGTGGAGGAGCTGCTTCGTCGGAGTCTGAATCCCCGTCTGACTTGTCCCCAGTGTTGTCGGTAGGGGTTTCGTCAGATGTGTTGCGAGAGTGAGCGCGACAGAAATTGAAGAAACTAGCACTGTCAGCAAGTGATAGAGGGGGATAACCAATGGAACTTACTTCAGCTCTTCCTGCTCGCTCTTGAAGTTGACAATCTTCTCGATCTCTTGCAGTTGCAGTAATTTCAAAATCAAGGGAACGTAGCTGGAGTCTACCAGTAGCTGAGTGATGTATTCAAACTTCAAGATGTGTGAGACCTTGAACCACTTGAGGATTAGCATAAGCGTGCCAGTAACGGCCTGATCCAAGACTTCCTGAGTTCGCATAGCATCCAATTCCTCGTTCGTCGCAGGCGTATTGCTGTGGCCATTCATACCATCAGTCTCAGGCCTCTGCGCTGACATTCCATTGACGTTGTCGTTGTACTGAAAGCCACTCTGCAATCCATTTGCCCCACTCGACTGTGTCACGAGGGCAGTGACGTGTGCTAAGATCGCCTTGATCAGAACTATGACCAGGGATTGCAGACTCGAGAGTGCGCTGCGGTAGAAGTCTTCGACAAGACCCATCCTCTCCTCGATACTCCCAGCGACAGGCTTTTCTTTCTCTGGTGCACCTTCCCTAGGCTCGAGTGACAGCTCTTCGACATCGGGATTATCGTCAGGGCCAGACCAGCCCCGTTCGTACTTCATGAACGCCACACGTTCTTCCCAGAGCTGCTTCATTGCGCGTGTGGCCTTCATACGCGTTGCGAATAACTCGGCCGCTTCTAAGATGGATGCTGGAATGTCCGACCCCTCCCACTTGCGTCCAACAAGCATATCCTGCAGATCAGTGGAGCCTTTGCCACCCAGGTTGTTGCTGGACTCATCAAGCGGTGGGTACAGAAAGGGAAACATCTGATTTGTTTGGTAGTTTTGTTTCTTGCCGCCCTTTCCGCCCGGTCCAGCTGGTGAGGGCGGAGGCGAGGGTGCAGGAGTCGCAATACGCACAGGTTGATGCAGGATAGACGTGTTGTTTCCATTTGTATCGCCAAGGCCAGAGCCGAAGACATGATTGCCTGCGACCTTGTTCGGATGATTTCTCAAGGGGGGGAGGATAGAGTTGTTCTCTGGCTCCAGAGGGAACAGCGGCGCGGGTGGGTTGTACGCTGGATACTTGGAGCTGATCTCTTGTCGGAACAGGTGGTAGTCGAGAGGCGATGCTGTGATGATTGGCTGTCCGCGAGCATCTTCAGCATCTAGATTCTTGTCCCTGAAGGAATCCTTGGCCTTGTCGGCTTCAGAGAGACCGCCAAAACAGACGAGCATTGCTTTCCACAAGAGAAGCGTGAGCTTGCTGAGCGGAAGGTGGATCGACTCGTCCCACCGTAGCTTCGAGATGAGCTCGATGAGCAACATGAGCAGGCCTGGTTCCTTGAGGTCAAGGACGACGCTTCTGAGGCTCAGATCGTTGTCGGTGGCCTCTCGATAGCGCGCAACTTCCAGGACGATGTAGACAGCAGTCATGGCGCACCACAGCTCGCGGCGCTCGGCCTCTTTGCCCTCGTGGTGTTCGTCCTCGGATATGACGCCGCAAGCGCGCATGCTGGACGTGCGCAGGACGTCTACGACTGTCTGGACGCCGTCGCAGGCGCTCAGCAGTCGGACATTGCGCAGTATCAGCTCGACCTGCTGCCCCGAGCGCTCGTAGGCGGTGCCAAGCGCGCTCTCGTCGCCGCCGGGCTGCGCGTCACGGGCGGTGGCAAGGCCGGCAGTCTCGTGCCAGCAGCCGAGCAGCACGTAGACCAGGGCCTCGAGCCTCTTCAGGCGCTCCGTCGGCTCGTCCTCGCGGATGTGGTGCAGGAGATGGCGCACAAAGGCCGTGTGCTGGGCGTCGGCGGCGCGGCTCCAGTCGAGACCGCCGTCCGTGTACGAGGCGTCGCTGCGGCCGTTGAAGGCGGCCCAGGCGAGGGCGAAGCTGGCCTGGGCCTTCAGCAGCATGGCCTGCTCCTCGACGGCATACGTGAACCACTCCTCGAGCTGCTCGGCCAGACTCGACGCGTCGTCGTACACAAAGGCATACGGCGTCGCCTCTGCGCGCGGCAGGCCGCCCTGGCTGACCAGATGGTGCAGCTGGCTGAGCGAGAGCGCGCTGCCCGGCGTCTGGGGCGGCGGCTGTTGCGGCGGCGCGGGCGGCGGCAGGTGCAGCGGCGGCTGCGTGGGCACCGAGTTGCCTCGCGCGAGCCCCGGGCGGAGGGGCAGGGCAGGCAGGCCGGCGCGGCCAGCGTCGAGGGGCGCATGCAGGTCGGCGGGCTCGGCCTCGATGACGGGCTCTGCAGGCGCGGCGGGCTCTACAGGCGGGACGGGCTGGACGGGCTGGACGGGCTGGACGGGCTCGCTGTTGTCAATGTCGAGCAGGTCGCCCTCGTCGACGCCCGCAGGCACAACGGGCGCCTCCTGCACGTCGCGCTGGTCCGCCATGGTCGCGCGCGGGGTCTTGCGGTGTTGGTGTGTTGGCCGCGGGAGTCTTGCGGGTCTAAGCGTGCCCACCACAGCAGGCGCGCATTCCACCTGTTCATGGCCAGGCCTCCGTCGTTCCTGCACCCGCGTCTTGACCGCCAGCCGTCTGAACGCGACGAGGCCAAGAGGCCAACGCCGTCGTGGCGTGCCATGTCTGGGCGCGGTGCTGTCCGCGTGTGGAGACGATGCCCCCGCCGTCCGAGGCATGGAGCATCACAATGCTGCGTCACCAGCGTCACAGCGTCACAGCGTCACGGCAGCTATGCCACGAGAAATGAACATCGCGTGCACAAGGGCTCCAATACGGTACTGACTGGTGGCGAGCCAGCGTAATTGCCATAGCCACCGTCCTAACACTGCGTCACGGCAGCCATGCAACGCGAATACAACACCGCCCCACCCTCTACCGCCGCAACACGCGTGCAGCTGCTTCGCAAATGACCGCCGGATGCTACCTCCACTGGACGTGGCCCACATCTCGTAATGAGTGTTGCTGATGTCGAAGAACGCCGGAAATGAAGCGACCAACAGCCGTGGCAGGTGAGAAAAAGAAAGGCCTTCGTCTACTGATAGCCAACGACCAGCAATGAAAGCAGAACCGGAAAACAGACCTCGCCGGACATGACGTGTGAGCAACAAGCCTCGAAACTAACCAGTCAATCTGCGCCTGAAATTACCTTGGAACAATCCACCCTCAGAGTCAGCTTGGACCAGTGGCCTCGCCATTGTTTTCTCGCTCCTTGATCTCGTCTGGGACGATGCCCGCATTCTCGCAAGCACGCTTGTAGATCTGCGTTTCGTCCCACGCGCGCTGGCATTCAGCCTTGAATTTGTCGCAGCTGGCGCTGAGCTCGGTGATGGCTTGTTCGGTCAAGAGCTTTTCTAATGTCCACTTTTCAATATTCTGCTGCTCGTTCTCCTTGAGCTGCGTTATAAACTGCACCGCCCGCTGCAGGATGGAACCCTTGTTCTTCTCGCAGCCGGGCACAATCTTTGCGAGCTCGTTGATGCCTTCATTGATCGTCTCGCGGCGGCGACGCTCGACTGGATGCTATTAGTTGCGTGGACTGTAACGTAGTTTCCGGCTGTAATTACCTTCTTTGTGGTTGTCCCTCCTTACTTTGTGCCATTCATCAGAGCCGACAACAGGCTTGTGCGAGGCACTCTGGGGTGGCGAGTCGCTGTTGGCGGGCTGGCCAGGACGACCTGTTTGCGTTGCAGCCTTGAGGGCTTCGAGGCTGAAGTCCTGCATACTGGTCTGCTGCTGATGATCGCCCAGGTTGAAAGAGTTGTCGCTGCCGGTGGCTTGTGTCTGGAACTGGAGCTCTGTCGCCTGGGGCACAGTCATCTGATGGTAGGCCAAAGCTGCGGCAGCAGTGTCGCCCACACTCGACGTGTTGCCGCCGCCATTGTGACTCGACATGTCAAACTGCTGCAGGTCGTCATTGGCGCCCGCGTTGTGGGCAGCGAGGTGGAAGGCAGTGTCCTGGTCGGTCAGGTCGGTGTTGACCATGTTGGGCGCGGAGCGATTCATGCCCTGGTCGCGTGTGTCGCGCTTGCGTTTGTTCGAGTGCAGGTCCTGGCCCAGTTTGGCGTCAGTGTGGTAGCCAGCAATGTCTGCCATGGTCCGCGCCGGCAGTGCAGAGGACGCGGTCGAGAGCGGCTGGAGCGTGCGAGGCAGCGGGGGGTTGCAGGCCGGGGGCGTGGTGGGCAGCAGATGCGCGGGCGACAAGCGACACGGCACTATGCGGCAGCGGGCTGGCAGTCGCGGGCTGCAACGGCGGCAGAGGCGCGCGGAGAGTCCTGCAGAGCGCCAGAGTTAGCACGGGCGCAGGCAGGTGAGTATGCAAAGCGGTGCAACGCGGCGCACTGATTGCCTGTCGCTGTGGGACCATGCTGTCACTCTCGAAGCGGACCGTCGTATCGTGCGAATGTGCGGGTGTCGCGCAGCGCACAAGGCCGTCGTGCGTCGTTTCGTCGCCGTCGACGCGCGCGCCGCCCAGTGCGGGACGCGGCGCAACAACACGCCCAGCGACGTGCGGCGGGGGCAGCCACGGCCCAGGGCCGTCGCGCATCCGTCGCGCGCATCGCAGGCACAGCGCGGGCACAGCACAGGCGCATCGCAAACCGTTCCAAGCGCCAGTCGTGGTGCGCGGCGCGGCGACGTCCAGACGACGCGTTGCGGCCGACGTGCAGATATGTGGGACTTACCAGAGCGATCTTGATGTTCGTGCTCGCGCGGATACACGTGAGGCTTGGAAGGTCAGGACGGATCAGGCGTGTTAGGCTTCAACATGAACCTCGAAGACGAGGAAAAAGGCCGAGTGTTCGATGCACGCGTTTCAAGGGACGCAGAGGGCTGCCGTACAGTAATGGGCGGGTTCTGCTGGGTGCGACCTCCGATTGTATGGCGAGAGGGTGCTTCGGGGGTGGAAGTCACATGAACGACGCTGGGTCACGGGAGGTCTTATGGAGAGCACACCAGAATGCCGAGAGGAACCGCGCTAAAATGTGACGAATCAGACACCTGCGCCACGCCATGCAACTGCTCCCAGCCGCTGCCGCTCGAGCAACCTCCGCACGTCGTGGTGTGCTCCTTCACCAGCCTCTGGCAGGCCCTGTTTCTGGTCACCCTCGCCTTTGCCTTGTTTTCTCTCTGGCCATCACCCGTCCCGCACGCCTTGCGCGCCGTCACGGGCAGCGGTGCCGTGCGCCTTCCCCGCCGCTGGCCATGCGCAACGCTCCAGACTCATCTGCGGCTGCTGCGCGCCATTCTGGCCTTGAAATGGAGCCTTCTTATCTCAAACAATGCTGCCCATAGTCGTTTCCCCACGCTGCACTGAGCCGCCTGGTTGTATTGCACAGATGACACCCTTGCGCACTGCCTAAGCAAGCAGAGGAATCAGCAGACAAGACACATGATGGTGGCATGTGACACACCACTCCCCCACATTCTCACTCGGACTTGCATCACGATTCGCCTTGTCTCTGTACAACGTGATCCATCTGTGAGCGCGCTTGGCGTAGGGCTGAGGCTGCATGTCTGACGTCTTTCGCAACGACCCAGACTGTCCATAGACAAGCACCCCTTTTAGCAGTTGGTAGTGGTCGAGACGGGAGGCAGCATGTACTAGAGAAACGTCTCGCAACGCGGACCGGTAATTAATCTGCATCGTTCTTGCTACTACCCCTTGTGCCCCCGCTGCCTGCCTGCAGGTGTACTCATTACACGGGTCGATATTCTAGGGCCTCACCACAGCCGGGAAGAAGAAGATGGTCAAGGTGACCAATAGCGGAAGGCTATTGACGAGTTGCCTTGCCATGATACGGTAGAATCGACTTTGCGGAAGTGCGCCACATGCAGGGCCCATATAGTCTCCTCGTAGTCCGTTCTTCTGATTGTCCACAGCCGCTTCTAAGCCTTCGGGGATGCCCACGGCAATCAATCCTAGAGAGGATGCAAACAATGTAAGCCATAGAGCTGAGTAGAAACGCGCGGGAAGTTGGTATCGATTCGTGCGAATGCCGTCTCTTGTGCTCGTCCACAGGCGGCGAACAAGAGTAGTAATCGGAATGCCGCCGACGCGGGCGTAGTGCCAGGGCTTTATCGCGAGCTTGGTTTGCTGCAAAGTTGGTCAGTGAACTGCATGATCAAGCCATCGTGGGAACAGTCACCTTTGCAGTATCTGATACCTTGCGCACCTTCAGCCACTCCTCAATCGCGGACTCGGTACTCTCGGCAGCAAGACTGAACGGCTGATCGGCAAATGGAGACGGTGGCGGTGCAGCCATTGCGATCTTGAGTTGTACGGGCTGGGGACAGGTATCGGTGAGGTGAGCTTGGTCATGTGAGCTTCTGTGATATGACGCCGCCTGGTGCTTGGCTGGATATGGCAGCAGGAAACCGGCGTGGCCGATTTCAATGGTGGCAGAAGTCAGAGCGTATCACTTCAGAGATTGGGTGGTGCGGGCGACGATCAGACACAGAAAGCGTGAACGATCGGTGAAGGAAGTTGCAATAGTCAGCGGCGCGAAGAAGTGTCAGGGAAGCCATCTTGCTCACTCAGTAGCAACGTACGACTAGCAGGCAATCTTCGCACTTGTTTACTTCAGCTTATTATGATTCCAGAAAACATGTTGTTTAGTATCAGTCATCTCTGAAAATCCATCTCCCACCCTTCTTCTGCGCCTCGAGCCAACGCTCCTGCACGATCCTGACCTCTTGCTCTTTCGCTCTTCCTCTGTCGTCATCTTGCTCTTGTGTGGTTGGAAAATCGACACGCCAGAAGCCTGGCGGCGTTTGGCGTCGCCCATAAGCCTCACGGTGTTTGCCGTTGTCATTGGCCATTTTCTTTGTGCGCGCCTGCAAGACCAGCTCAGCGCGTTCATCTGATGACATCTGCGTGGAGATGACTGTGTTGTATGCGTCGCCAAGATAGTCTTCTAGTAATTCCTCTTCCTGTGATGCAGACAGTGCATCTAGTGCCTCAGCTAGGTGGCGGAAGTGGGAGCCACAGCACCGAGGGTTAGTGCAGCCAGGGAGGCACATGCGATCACCGCGTTTACGGACTGTCTCGGAAAATGCGTAGCTGTAGCCCTGGTTGTAAGCCGGGTTTGGCTTGAAATCATGAACCTTGAGTTCCTTTACCAGCTTCTCCCGAAGCCGTGCCTGCTTACCAGACGGTGATGAGTTATGCTTGTGCTTCATAGACCGCTTGTCGGGAGCGTTCATTCTCCAAGCTGGTCGACTCTCGGGCGTCGTGTCTTCTTTCTGGCATGCCAGGGCCTTTGCTGCAAGCCTTCGAGACCCATCCGAGCCAGAAGGCGACTGTACCGATCGAGACGTCGCGACGGGAGAGTAAGCTACCTGCTCCTGCTTCACGAGGCGTGAACCTGATGTATGTTGGCATTGCAAGCGGCTTCCAGGTGTCTGGGTATCCTTCGCAGCCCGTAACTTTTGCAGGCGCGCTCGAGCAGCGCTAGGGGGTAGTCTCAGCTCGTTCTCGTCTATTGGCGGAGGCAGCTCGCCTGATTCTGCGAGTATCCCATACTCAAAAAGTCGGGCTGTGGCTTGCTTCGACCGCTTGTTCGATGTGTCCTCTGGCATCTGTACGACAATATTGGGATCGAGGGGTTGAAGGACTTGTTCATTAGCGTTTTGGTCTGGGGGCTCACTGGATGCCCACATGTCTGCTCCAGCGATCTGAAGTTTATCCTGTACTCCGAACGACCGGGGACCCGCCCTGTGTTCTCTTTGTAAGGCTTGTTGATTTGTAGCCTGCGAGAACGGGGCACTGCTAGATCGCTGATTACGAATTGTACCGCTAGCATTCGAGTACATCATCGGAGTTCTTTGTGAAGGCAAAGCTGCCTCAAGCTTGTTTGCTGCTGGGTCGTCGAGGTCAATTGTCTCTGTACGTAAGAGTGTACACATAGATCTTGGTGGGCTGCTCAACGGTTCGTCTTTAACCTGATAAGGCTTTGCAGGTGTGCCGTCTGAAGATCGTCCTGCGTGTAGCCTAATCTTAGATTGCTGAACCCTTTTCCGCTTGAGCGAACGCTCTGACACGACTTGGAGCAAATCATCTTCGTCGTCCACATGCACGGCTTGGCTTCGTCGATTGAGATGATCAGGCGCTTCGTCAACTGTGGTCTGGCTAGAGCTCGGTACTCCGTTAGTTTCGACCTGGCACCTGCGCGATCTGTCCAATCTTGTGTTAAAGGAGACATCGTTGTGTGCAACGCCTTCGAGCTCATCGACGTTCGTAGCCACAAGTCCCTTGGGGGTTACTGCTTGATCCGCCGACTGCAAATTCTCTTCAGATAGTGCTGCGTCGTCGCCAGTCTCGATATTTGCGGCGGGAGCAGGAGATACGCAGCTTTGGTCGACACGCTGGAATAGCGTTGGTATGCTGCTGACAGATATTGGACTTGAAGGTACGTGTGGTGGGACTTCTTCTTCGTTCTGAAGAATAACTGGCAGTTTGGACGGCCCTTCTTCAGCTCTAATGGTACCTTTGAGCTTCTGATGCGGCTTCTGACGATCAGCATATTGCTGCCATGCGCGCACGCTGTCCTTCATCTCCCTGTTCTTCTGCATCACAGCAGTGTTCTTCCTCTCGAGATATTTGACTTTCTGGGAGAGGTCCTGGTATTTCTTGCTCAATTCATCGTACTTCTCGGTTAAATCGTGGTGCTGCTCCTTAGACACGTCCATTGATGCAGTAGCTGTGTCATCGGTATTCGTCAGTGGTGCTGCACCTTTAACACTTTGCTGAAGTTCAACCTCCAGCCGTTGGTTTTCCTCGGCAACTTGTGTATTCTTGATGGTCTGTTCGCTGATGTGATTGAACAAAAGTTGCTGGTTCTCATCTCCTTGAATATTGCTTAGCCAAAAACACACAGGTACACGACGCACTTACTCCTCTTCAGTTCTTGTTGATGACGCTCTTCCCCTAACGCATCGTGAGCTTAACGTAAAGCGTTTGGTGTAGATTGTATGCATACGAGTCTTCCACTCTTTCTCGAAGTCTGGCGCAATAACCTCATCGTAAACGCGCGTCCACAAGTTCTTGTTCTTTTCCACCCAGGACGTAAAATCTGACATCTTCATCAAAACTTCATGATCAGTAACAAGGGCTGAAGGAGAGGATGTTTTTATTTTGTTGATTTGCTAACGATGTCTGCTGCCTGGTGTCAACGCCCAGAAACGCGCTAACGAACGTGAGCGTGCAGTCACGTTCAAGCCCGCGCACGGACCAAACTGATGACGATAAGATATGCTCCACTTGCTTGCCCCGAGGCCCAATTCGCCTCAGCCTTCAGACCACATTGGACTGGCTATGAAGCGGTCGCGTGAGGAAGAGAATGGATCCGAGCGGTCAGCGAAGGTACGGCGCGTTCCAAATGTTGACAGGCTATCAAGGCTGAGCGACGAGTTGCTGATACGCATCTTAATGTTCTTGCCAGTGTCGTCTCTCTTAACTTCTCAGAGGTAGGTACATACAAAAACCACATGGCTCAGACTTTGATAGCAACAGGATATCGAAGAAATACAGTCGCCTTACGGTTGATTCTGAGCTTTGGAAAGCAGCCTATTACCGCACGTTCGTACGCCCACGCGCATCCCGCATACCCGGCATTAAGAGTCACAATCGACTGCACTACTCGTCACGGTTATCGAAATGGCTAGATGACGGGGCATTAGTAAAGCAGGGTGCCAATACGAGATGGAAGCAACAGTACCGCTTGCGTCACAATTGGTCGCAAGGGAAATGTGCTGTTAGTGAGATTGTTGTGTCCGAGCAACCGCTAGAGCCACCGTTGCTGGTCACGCTGTCCAACGGTGCTATTTTTGCAGCGGATTCGATAAGTGGGTTGAGGGCATGGAGCTTAAGGGATGCGCGTGAGCTGCTCGCCTCTGTCTCACTCAGTGTGACTGCATCTGAAACCCTGCTGCATCCTGTGTCTATGGCGGTCGATTCGAAGTATGGAGACGATTCGAACTATGAAGATGGCAGGAACCAAAAAGTCGTACTGAGCTTCGAAGACGGATCATTTTCGATCTTCGAACTATGCCGGGACCTTAAGACCTTCAGCATTCTTTTTACCCACCCACCTTCGTCGAATGGAATGGTGTCAGCGCTGGCAATCTCATGGCCATATCTTCTTACTATGACGGAGGATCATCTTTTGTCTCTTTATGCCTTTGCTGAAGAGCAAGACACCGCCACCGTGCTCGAGCCTCCGCGACTTCTCTACTCATTACGGTCTCACACGGCGTGGCCTCCTGTCTCTTTGTCCTTACGTACGACAGCAACAAGTATGACCGCAGCGATTGCATACTCGTTACCCACATACCTCTCCGGATGGACAGTTGGCATTCAAGAGCTAAATCTCTCCCACAAGGGCGAACTACTCGGGTCACGGCTGGCCACTGCAGCCAATGAGCATTCCTTTACACTCTCAACTTACCGATCCTCCTCGTCGCCGTCTAATCGTTCCTCTTCCCCTGGCACTTTGCGTGAGCCATTGCTAGCAAACACGCCGAGAAATTCCAACCCGACGTCAATGTCATATTCCCATCCATATCTTCTTGTCGCACATCCGGACAACACTCTCTCCCTCTATCTTGTGAAGTCCACCGACTCTACGCTTTCCATAAGCTCAGGTAATCGCCTTTGGGGCCACACATCCGCTATCTCGGGTGCGCACGTGGGGATGCGTGGCAAGGCCGTTTCCGTCAGCAGATTCGGCGATGAATTGCGCGTCTGGGATCTAGAAGGCGGTACAGCCTCTTTCGCAAACCGACGACGGTTTCGAGACGGAAAGCTGAGTGTCAGAGTGCAGCCATCGAGAGCTATGGACAAACTGCGAGACAACCATAATGAGGGTGCTGAAAGCAAATCTGGACTAAGATTTGCGCTGGATCAAAAGTTCGACGACTCTAGTGTAAACCGAGGCTGGGTGGGATTTGATGAGCAGAATGTGCTTGTGTTGAAGGAGAGGAAGGAAGGAGGCCAAAGGCTGGTCGTGTACGACTTCACCTAGAATTCAAGAGTGAAACATCTTTTATGTCGCCTGGAAGACTGCTAACTATAGATGCAAACATCTTTATCGACTTAAAAGCACTCCATGCTTCGTTCGACACGATGCTCAAGCTAGCTACATGGTTCAGCAATCAATTACCGACGCGGATGTCGGGTGTTTTTCAACCGTATTATTCACTTCTCCTCGTTGACGCATATGTAGGATTGATCAATCGGTCAACATCATCAACTGCTAATTTCTCTATACATTGACAGAGGTTCATTTTGATTTTAAAACCTGACAGCATAAGCGCCTGCTAATATGTACTTTGCTCAATACAGTACCTACCTAACACCGAGTTTGCAAACGCCACTCGGGGGAGATTCGCACCAATCATAGTTTGCGACTTCCGGCTGACTTCCGAACCCATCTCTGTATCGAGAAATGCGGCCCGTCTTGCCTGGATAAGGCGAAAGCTACCCCGAAGTTTCGCGCCGCCACGACTCGTGTGAGCTGCGATTTGCGGGGCGAGGCCGCCGAAAGTACAAGATGTCGGCGTCTGCTTCTCGGCTGTTGAGCCCTATTTGCGTTTCTTTCCTTCTCCCCACGGAGAGATTGTCGTAACACTCATAAACTTCTTAGTACTTTCTTCTGAGCGTTGTACAGCTTTGTTGCTTCTAGCACTAGATATCGAGAGCTCCACAAGATGGCCAAGGTATTCGATTTTGCGGAGGGTCAGTTACCGCGTTTTCGGTAATAGTTCAACCTCGGACTGACAGTACAATAGTTACGAAGCACAACACCGCAGAGAGCTGCTGGGTAGTCCTTTACGGCGACGTGTACGACGTAACACGCTTCATCCCCGAACATCCTGGCGGCAGTAAGGTCATTCTTCAGCTCGCTGGCAGCGACGCAACAGAAGAGTATGACCCGATCCACCCACCAGGCATTCTCGAGGAGAATCTCAAGCCTGAAGACAAGCTCGGCAAGATCAATCCTGATTCTAGGCCAAAGGAAGAGCAAACGCCCATAGAGGTAGGAGAAGCCAAGGATGAAGGGCCTGTAGACTTGGAAAGCATACTCAACATCGACGAAATTGAAGAGGTAGCGACGAAGAACATCCCCTACAAGGGCTGGGCGTACTACTACTCCGCCTCAGATGATCTCACGTCCAAAGCCTTCAACGGTGCCGTCTACCGCCAAATCCTCCTCCGTCCACGCACTTTCGTCGACTGCACATCCTGCGACACATCAACCTCCTTTCTCGGACATAACGTCAAGCTGCCAATATATGTATCTCCTGCGGCTATGGCACGCCTTGCACACCAGGACGGCGAGTGGGGCATTGCTCATGCATGCGAGAAGTTCGGCGCTATGCAGCTCATCTCTCAGAATGCCTCCATGACACCCGAACAGATCACCGCGGACGCGACACCTGGACAAGTCTTCGGCTGGCAACTTTACGTACAGAACGAGCGGGCGAAGAGTGAGGCAATCTTGGCACGCATGAACAAACTCGATCCCATCAAATTCATTTGTTTGACACTAGACGCGCCGGTGCCCGGTAAGCGCGAGCACGACGAGCGTAGCAAGAATGTAGGGTCAAATCTTTCGGTTCGAGCAGCCGTACAGGAAGACCAAAGCGTCAGTAAGACGTCGACTGAGGCAAAGACGCCAAAGCTTGCAGGTGTAGGCCAGAGTCTGTTCTGGGGCACTGCAGCAGACCTCACATGGCGCTCCACACTCCCCTGGCTTGCAAAACATACAAACAAGCCAATAGTCCTCAAAGGCATTCAGACACACGAAGATGCTTATCTGGCATCATGCTACGCGCCACAAGTAAGGGCTATCATCTTGTCGAATCACGGCGGCCGGGCGCTTGATACTGCACCGCCTGCGGTTCACACGCTGCTTGAGATAAGGAAATACTGCCCCGAGGTTTTCGATCGCATTGAAGTCTGGGTCGACGGTGGCATCAAGCGAGGTACAGACGTTGTAAAGGCGTTGTGCTTGGGCGCGCGAGGCGTAGGTGTTGGTCGGGCGGCGCTGTTCGGTCTGGGCGCTGGAGGTAAGGAGGGTGTTGCAAGGGTGCTCGAGAGTAAGTCACAATTCTGATATTGTGAATTACTAAACTAACATGATGCAGTTCTGAAAGCAGAGACAGAGACATGTATGCGCCTTCTTGGTGTCGAGAGAGTGGATCAATTGGGCATGCAACACATCAACACTCGCGCTGTGGAGCGCGATATTTACGATGGGCCGTCGTTTGCAAGGGCGGATGTTGAGAGACTTGCTAGAGACCCCGTGCCAGTGAGGCCGAAACTGTAGCCGACGGGACTGATTTAATAGCATGGTGTAGTACGATAATTGACAGCATGATTACCATCACGTCATCGCGTCGTATGGTGGTATAGAAATCATGCTCATACAGCCAGCCGTCAGGAGCTCATCTAGGGCACCAGGGCATGTCACAGGCTTCTGAGTACGTTCGAAAGGTCTTTCATCTGACGTGTAGAGATGCTCTTGTAATCAAACAGCATTGCACCGTATGAGTCGCCTAGTCATAACTGTAGACTTTAATCACGAATATTAGGGCATTGCAAGTCGTGGGGGAATGGACAACGTTGGATTGTTGAAGGACGAAGCAGTGGCCGCGTTTGGCTAGCGCGAAATGGCGCGTCATTGAAAGCATTGTTACTCGAATACACCACACAACCATGATTGATGTCTGGAATGGAGACATACTCCTCCCAGACGGTGATTTTGTCAGAGGTAATTACAGGTGAATCAAGATTTGCATTGTACTGATACCTCGCAGATATTAGCTTTTCAACCCCCAATGACACTACCGCTGTAGCGATAACCGCGACGTCGCTTCGTTTCCTCTCGACCGTTGAGACCGCAAAGATACCCTTGTACCTCGCTTCAGGGCCCAGTTATAATGTTTGGACAAGCAGTGAAGCATCAGAGGCATGGTTCGAGGCACGACTGCTGAGCCAACCCGCGTTTCCCACGGCGACACCGGATGATGGCGCTCATGAATGGTGGACACTGGCGGAGGCACAATCGCCGGTCGGTATTCTAGTACAAGTTGAGGGTCAGAGAAATGGGGCGCCGCAATCGAGAATCACAGAGATTCTTTTTTATGGAACGATTGCCGCTGCATCTACGGTCGAAGGCCCAACCCCGCCACAAGACGCCCCTAACGCTCAGCCCGGGCTCTTACACGAGCTACGTGTGCATGCGCTGCCATTGTCCTCCGACCTCATACATAATAATGCAGCCTCGGCGGCTTCGCCCGCTTCGCCGATAGCGAGCACCGTCGATCAGGCTGGGGATATCATCGCCCACTATCTGCCTCCTCTACATAGCTTCCGTACGATACCGAAATCGCCCAAACGCAAGCGTGATTTGTTTGAAGAAGCAACCATTGCAAAGAGGAAGGCTAAAAGCAAGGGTGGAGAAAGTGTCGCGGCTGCTGCTGCTCGCACTACGGACTTGCAGCGTCCATATACTCACCGCACCTCCATGCCGCTTGAAACCAAAGCATCAGCACTTCCAGACTCTCGACCTTCGTCTGCACATGGTGCGCTGCCTCGACCAGCATACCACCAACCATCTCGATCACCCAGCATTAGCTCGGACATCAGGCCAATCAGCCGAAAAGAAGCAGCAGAGATACACGGAAGACGCTCGCACCTATCAAGAGTTGATACAATTTCTTTGCAGGATCAAGAGCCTACTATAGAGTCAAGGAACAAAGAGGCACTCACAAAGGTCGTCATGGCGGCGATGCGCATGCATGGGCTACAACAGCGGAAGAAAACCAGGTCCCGTCGAGCTTCTCTGGCGCTCGGGACAGGGGAGTTGCAGCCTATAACCAACGAGTTGACCGCAGAAGATGCTGCGAGAGACGAGGAATTCAAGCTGATCTATCATCAGACCTATAGAGGAGCTGCTTTGGCTTTGGTGTGTACTACCACCGACGTTCTCCGCTATTCTTTATTGACCATACATCAGAGAAAACACATGACAGAGAAACCGTTGCATACTCAGCCTGATCGAATGCGTGATCTGGTCGAGCAATTCCTCACTCTTTTCCTCAACGATCCACTCGCACACCCATTATCGAATAACGAAACGACCAATTTAGTTGCCACACCCGGAATCAAGCAAGTTGGCATGTTTGGATCGACTCACCATGCAAGCCCTTTCGACTTGCCGAGTGGCATGAGGCGGCCGCCGATAGTAAGAGCTCAGACCGATGGTTCGGTCTACACGGGCTCGCCAGTAAGCAAGAGAAAGTCGAATGATCACAGACTTGAGCATGTTTGACAGATTGAGGACTAGCGGTCCTCCTACACGATCGATCAAACACGAGATGGCCACAAGCACCAATGAAGGCTTTGTAACCCAGAATACACATGTCTGGTGTGTTGCGACCACCGCTCGAAGACTGTTAGATAACACATCGTCTCACAAGCACGGAGTCAGCTTGTATTACGCAAAGATAATATCGGCGTGGCTCGAAATGGAGGAAGGTACCGTGGTGATCCATCACGCATACTTGCAATTGAACATCCTCGTCTCGCTACACGGAGCCTGAAGACCAAACCAAGTGCGAGAGTACAGCTCTGGGGGAATGTATTGCTTCCAGCCATCGTAGGTTTGATTCACTGCACTATCTGAAACACTGCCCGGTATCAGCCTCAATCATTCAAAGCTTCGTGGTGAGCAGAACATTCGAACTTGGTGATAGAATGTGGAAGTTTTATAACCAGACACGCAACAAATTACATAGTCGCGGCACAAGTTGGCTGTGCAGCTGCTGGACGCATGTTGGTACCTGAACGGAGACGCTACCAACATAGTTCGCGGAATGTTGATGAATCCTTGTGAAAGCGCGAGTCTTCAGAAATACCCGCGCAACTCGTTGCACAGCCGGGCTGAGATGGTAGGCCTTGGCTGTATTATCGCATGGGTCGAATACCAGTGTAGTGTCCGATAGCGTTTCCAACGGGACGTAGCACGTCCCACAAGGCACGCCATTCCTGACACATTGATCCAAATACATGGTGGCAACTATTTGTTCCTGAAAAGCGGGCTGGGATATGCTCCGTGTCGAAATGCTTAAAGCACATGTCGCAGGTGTGGATCACGGTCACAGTGTTTGCGATATGTACAAGTGTGGCAAGGGAAAGTATTCAATGTGGGGTTGAGACTTTGCGGCAGCCAGCTATTGATAGAAAGTAACTGATAGAGGGATACAAAGTATTTCAGCTTTAGTCTTAGCACATTGTTATCTAATCTTGCGTGCTTCACTGTTACTTCCAGAAAGGTGCTGCAGATGGAAGAAGAATCTTTGAGGATCCACATTGATTACTTACCCCTACCATACTGTATTTGCCTCGAGAAGATAGGCTGTGTAAAGTCATAGTGAAGTGTTGCGGTATCCTGTAGGCTTAGAAGAATGCGCGGAGACATCATGCATGGCTCTAGAAGCATTGAAGGTGACGTGGTTGCTTCTGGAGGACATTTCTCATCCGCACATTCACCGATAACTTGCCTTATGATCAACGTTGACTGCAGACTGCGTTAATACATCAGCGGAGTAATCAACAGAGGCTGCTGGTATTGTTTGTTGCTGTCCGATCATTGTGATGTATGGTAAGGACAATATGCCAAACTAAGAAGATCTGCACACTGAGAGTCCTCTCTCGTCCAAGCGTCACGAGGAAAAAACAAGGCGGCGCCCAGGAATCGTGCATGTGTTTTGCCGTAGTTCGAACCAAGTGCGGATGGTAGGGGACAACATGGTGCTCCACGATATATAGGAGGCCATCTCCTCTGATGGTACTTTGTTTTTGTCCTCTACATCACAGCGCCACAGTGAATCTGATTTTTCTTTCGAGTGACCTTCTAACGTACGGATGTTATTAAGGTCGGAAGCTTGCTCAAACGGTCCAACTTTACTATTCCTCCGCTCTTACGGAGCGCGTTGTGTTCCCTACCACTGGCTGGAGACTTTCGGTAACGCCAAAATCGCATCGACGGCCGAAATCTTGAGCCTAACATGCGGGAATACGCGCAGCTGCCGTCTTGCTAGTCGAAGAGATGGAATGCGCACGCGCTCCGCGCACCGCTGAGGATCGACCGATACACAATCGTCCCCGACCGCCGAACAACCGTGATCCTGCAGCATCTTCGCATCGCACCTTCCCGATCGGTTTGCACCCGGCCTTCTTGGCAAACATAAGCTTGTCTCTTCCTCTCTCTACAAGCGAATTCCTTCCAATTGCGCCCCTGCTCTTTCAAGACGTTCGCAATCGCCCGCCACTATCACGCACGCCCAGCCTTTGCCCAGGAAGTCTACCGCAATGAAGCAGGCATTGGCGTGGCTTGTGCTCGCCAGCTGCTTAATCAAGTATGATTAGTGGAAACTCGAACGAATGATAAGAGGCGATAGATATTGGGCCGCTTGGCGGGCGGGGATATGGTTACGATTGCATGCGATTGCGGTGGACCTGGACGCCGGACACGGGTCTGCAGGGCCTTGTGCAACGAGGAGAGGTTGGCCATTCAATTGACGCACGGGAGCAGGGTTACGCGGGTATGTAGGTATGTCAGGGCGAGTGATGGGAGGGAAGTATAAAGCTCGCGCGACGCGCATCCCTCTGGGAATCACAGCCGCAGCTTGAACCTTACAGCTTTATCGCTTGAAAGACAAGATCACCGCCAAAATGAAGGTCACAGTTGCGCTCGCTGCTCTCGCCGCTGTTGCGTCGGCGACCATAGAACTTAGGGGACGCCAAGATGGTCACAACGATAAGCCTTGCAAGAAGAGGCCCGATGTCACTTCAGTAAGATAATCGTCTCCTAAGGTGATGATGGATCTATGCTAATACTCGTACAGAGGAAGCTTGAAGCCGACATTACCTCGAAAAAGCTGCTAAGGGGCGCCCAACAGCTTCAGGATTTTGCCTACAGCTACCCAGACCGTAACAGGATCATGGGAGGAAAAGCCCACATTGACACTGTAAACTGGCTGAAGAAGGAACTGGAGGCTACCGAGTACTACGACGTCACCCTCCAGCCGTTCTCCAATTACGTCATGTTGAGTGGTGTTATCAACACCCTGACGATTGGTGGTCAAGCTATCAACGGGACCCTTTTCGAGTACTCGAACTCGACTACCGGCCTAGTCACTGCGCCCTTGGTCGTTGTAGGCAACTTGGGTTGTGAGGCATCCGATTACCCAGCTTCCGTGGCAGGCAAAATTGCGCTCGTCTCCCGTGGTAGCTGCAACTTCGGCTTGAAGTCTGCTCTTGCCGGTGGCGCTGGTGCTATTGGCGCGGTGATTTACAACAACGTTGCTGGCACCGTCTCGGCCACTCTTGGCCCCCCCCCGCGCCCCGAGGGACCTTATGTTGCGACTGTTGGAATTTCTCTGGCGGAGGGTCAGGCATACATCTCTCAGATTCAGGGCGGCGCGAACGTGACTGCATCTCTTGATGTCCTGACTGATGTCCAGGTCATCACCACAAACAACGTCTTGGCCACTAGCAAGTGCGGTGATAAGAACAACCAGCTTGCGCTCGGCGCTCACACAGACTCCGTAGGAGCCGGTCCTGGAATCAACGATGACGGAAGCGGCACTGTCGGTATTTTGAACGTTGCCAAGTCTCTCGCTAAGTACAACGTCAAGAACGCTGTCACTTTCGGCTTCTGGTCAGGAGAGGAGTCTGGTCTTCTTGGTTCGACCTACTTTGTCGAGAACTTGGCTCCTGAGGAGGCTATCAAGATTCGTGCCTACCTTAACTTCGACATGATTGCCTCTCCCAACTATGTCCACCAGATCTACGATGGCGATGGCAGTGCTTATGGATTGTCTGGGCCTTCTGGCAGCGGTGAAATTGAGGAGTTCTTCGAGAAGTATTTCACCCGAGTCGGTGTACCATACAACGCCACCGAATTCAACGGACGCTCTGACTACGGTCCTTTCCTGGATGCCAACATTCCTGCTGGAGGTACTACCACTGGTGCCGACGAGGTCAAGACTGTGGAGGAACAGAAGATCTGGGGCGGGACGGCCGGCGAAATCCTTGATCAAAATTACCACCAGGCTGCTGACACAGTCGACAATCTTAACCAGGAAGCTTGGTTGTTGCACGCTCGTGGTATTGCTGCTGCTGTCGCGAAGTACGCCACGTCGTGGGAGGGCTTCCCAGCTCGCGCTCCCGTCAGTAACACTACCGCCAAGAGAAGCGTATCTGAAGTTCGCAAGAGTGTTACTGGTGGCAAGCGCTCGCTGAAACTGTACTAGAAGACAGCGAGCCTTTTATGATAATGTATAGACGACTACAGTATTGCAGAGATGACCATTCAATGTGGATTCAAGACTTCGCGGCACCCAGCTGTTAACAGAAAGTGACTAATAGAGGTATGCAAAGTATTTCAGCTTTACTCTTAGCACTTGTTATATGATCTTGCGTGCTTCATTGCTACTTGCGGAGAGGTGCTGTTAGAGGAAGACCGTTCAAGGATCCACATTAAGTACTTACCCCTACCATACTGTATATTGAAGACACTGTATCACGTTTAAGACTCTTCGTGAAACCACAAAGCGTGACTCTCCGTTCTGCTGCATATATCTGAAAACGTGATGTTGACATCGTCTTGGAGTTTCCCTACATGGCTAGCCTTATGTACTTAGCCACAAAGTTCGGCCGGCCACCGGTCATGCACAATGAAGCTCACATCCATTTGGTCCCCACAAAATCGTCACTTTTGCCCTTGCGTGCCCCTCAAGTTCGCACCGCCAGCACCGACAGCCAGCACTGACATGCGGAAATAAGGTTTGCGCCTGAGCAGGGCTTGCCACGTTCGCTCGCTTGCCTGCCAGCGCACGTTGCGGGCGTTCGCGATGCGCTGTCACGGGTGCACCTGCAGCAGTCATCCGATGACGGACAGCCTTCTCGAAGCATGCCCCGCCTGCGCCGCAGACCACTGTACATACATGGAGGGAGTGTGAGGCAAGTTCGATGTGGGAGCACAAGTTTTGCTTCTCCTCGCGTGTCCGTTGGATTTGCGGGGTCGTGCGACACATTTCAATAGGTGGCTGAACGCTTCTCAGGCTCGCAGTTCCGAGCAGCGTCCACGTACCAATTGATGCTCCCAGCAGAGTGTGGCGACCAGTGCTGTCGGAATCACTTCTCGTGCTGGCGGGTGCATGTCCACTGTAAGTGTGGGCTGGCTGTAATGGCGGCAGCCGATTCGCAGTGCGGGGAAGCCAACGGAATCAGAAACAAGAGTGGTTGGAACCTCAACCTGAAACGAGGTAGGCAAGGCCTAGCGCGGTCTCTTTTGAGATAGCGGTGTAGGATTGCAGATGCGGTTCCTAGCCTAACCGCGTCTGCCATGATAGCCATGGATTGCGCAAGAGTGGGCCACGGACTGTGTTGCCTGTATGCACTATGCCCAAAGTTGGGAGAGAAGATCTGTACATACATATCGTAAACACACCTGACTTCTGGTGGAATGTTTGCTGGGCGTCAGGACATCACGAGAGGCCGTGCACTTGATGCTGGAGGTTGTGGGCCTTGTGGCCGAGGCCGCTGTTGGAAAGCAGTGCTACCACAGAACGTCTTGACAGAGGATCAACAAACAAGTCGGATCTTCGGAGTTTTGGCCAGAAAGGCTGCGCATAGTGCCGGAGCTGTGTTATGTTATGAAGGAGCTTGATACCCATCGTTTACCGCGGTTGGACTCGAAGCCCGTAAATAGAACATGAGATTGCTACCAAGGTACCTACTCTACTCTCCTACTGCCGGCATCTGTCGGCGTTCAGGACAAGCAGGCCTGTCCCGCTGTCCGCTCCGGCCGTGGAAATGCGCAAAACTGCTGCCCCTCCCTTACTTTACAGTCAGTGCCAGGCGGGAGCGGGGGGTGATTGGCCAGGCTGTGTGACGATGGATTGAAGCTGCTGCTGAATGACGTGTGAGCCTTGCCGAAAGCCCACTGTTCGGCGGTGCTCACTATCCCTGGAGGGGTCCAGAGGTCTGGACAACTGGTTGTCGCCTTGTCACCTTGTCACCTTGTCAAGGAGCTTCAGCACCACGGGTACCGCGCACATTGGGCAGCCAGTGGGTCGCATGGAACAGAAGTGTTCCAACTGGTGGGCCGAGGCGCTGCAGACTGACAGTGGCACGGTGGCTAGCAGGAGGCTGACAGGCGGCGCTGAGCTCCGACACGGGATGGTGGGTGAAGAATGGGAACAGCTGGAGGAATCAAAGCGGATGCACGTTTATGTAGATCGACGTGATCGAGGCAGAGGGTGCATGTGCGTTCACGGCCAGAGCACGGGTCGTCATGAAGCACTCCAGCAGCGGATTCCCGTGTGAGGGCTCCGGTAGCGCGTATGCACGGCGCCTTCCCAAAGTGCTCAGGGTCCACGCCGACCATTGAACTTCGCGGCAGCAGGCCGCTCTTTCCTCCCTCCCCACAAGAGCTCGAAGCATACTCGAGGACTGACAGGCGGTGCAACTTGACCTCTCCTTCTGTCGGTCCCTTCCACGAGCCGCGCATATCCAGGTTTGGCTGTTCTGGCGCATAGATCAAGCCTCACCCCGTGCCACCAGGATCCAAGTGAGCCCCCAGCACCGACTCTGCCAGGCCGACGACATCTCCCGTTCGCGCCCGCACCACCAAGGCCACCGAGGGCACCGGCCCTGTGTACGTGTACGAGTAACTCGACAGTGTATGTACTTGGTAGAGCCCCTGTCTGCGCGGGGACACGCTGCTGTGTGCGCTGTTCGGAGGGCAGGCGCGCGTTGCGCAGCTGCAGCACCCCTCCCTCACCGCCCTCAACCCCACACCCCAGATGCGAGGGACAGATACGCTGACCGCGATGCAGTGTATTTCTAGTTGATCATGGCCTTCTCGACCGGCATTGGTGACCGCGGCGGTCTGCGCTCACCTCGCGAGGAGCAGGCATCGTTTGCTGCCCTTGGCCTCACGTCCCCTCTGCGCAGCACCTTTGGCTCCCAGGCCGCCCAGGCCGCCGCCTCTACTTCTGGCGATGTGCGCGGCCAGATGCACCGGCGCTTCACCACGAACAACATACCGACCCTGAACACCCCGCTGTCGCCGATCGGCCAGCAGCGCAGGCAAGCTGCCGAGCCCCAGGAGTTCACTACTGCGGTACGTCGCGAAGCCCTCTCGTTTTGGGACCTAGAGCACCGAGGCGCGCCAGAACCTTGGACATGTGTTATGTTCCAGCTTTTGCGTGCATGTTGCGTGTGCGACCCTGCATTTGGTCCTGCTCGCTACCGGCAAACACGACGTGAATGAGAGCAAAGGCTGACAAGACCATCAACAGACCTATCACAAGCTTCAGGTGGTAAGCAACAAGTCTCCTTCACTTCGGCAGCGCACTCTCTCTTACCCCACGCGCACCAATCACCTGCCCCACGCCTGCCAAGACTACTGCGTTTGATACACACCCGCTCTTGCCTTGTCCTGGCTCTCCTCCACCCACGTTGCGACTCGAGCTTCAATATTGCTACCGCTATTGCTTGTAAATCCGTCCTTATTTCTTTGTGAAGCCTGTTCCTCTCTCGGCTTCACGTCTCTTCTTCCACATCATTTCCTTACCTAGCCGCCTGTCACAAGAGTCGCAATTATTGTCTTATTTCAGCACGCGTCTGACGACCGCGTGACTGTGCTAACTGGCCGTCAGC
The DNA here is from genome assembly GCA_022609225.1 of Boeremia lycopersici. Lineage (NCBI taxonomy): Eukaryota > Fungi > Ascomycota > Dothideomycetes > Pleosporales > Didymellaceae > Boeremia > Boeremia lycopersici. The sequence continues at coordinate 96,618 of JAGKPY010000094.1, forward strand.
TCGAAAAGAAGAAGCTTGAGTACGAATATTTGAAGGAGCAGCGTAGACGCTTTGAGGCTGAGATGGAGCTTATTGATTTGCAGTCTCGACGCGGCGAGGAAGAGATAACTCGGCTTTCTTCTGAAGTCCGTTTCGGCAAGCCCGCACACAGCCAGCCAACTACTCCACCGGAGTATAGCGATAGCGGGTTTCCTAACGCCTTTTCTCGGCCGAACCGTTTCAGTATGTCTAGCATCCAGCCTACAAAGGTTACGCCTCGTGGCAGCCGCGCCAACTCTCAGGTGACTTCACCTCCGTCCTCCTTCTTCAACAGCAACGGCCTGCCATCTCAATCTGTGCCAGGCACTCGCCGCAACTCAGATGAAGAGCACGACGATTTTGACAACGACGACTTCACCCCACTGAGCCCAGCCTCGCGAAAGTAAGGACATCCACTTTCCTTCTTTCACTTGATTATCTTGCCATGATGACGTGGAAAGTGACACAAGCCCCACACTCACTTACCACATTCCGACGCATCAAACTTGCAAGTACAGAGTTCACAAACTAACAAGCTCTTGTAGGAACAACCGTATGTCCATGCCTGTGACTGGTCTTGACCTCCGTGGCCGTGACAACCTTCCAGATCTGGCATCCGTTCTTGGTCACATCGATACCACCGGCTATCTCTTTGGCGAAGAAGATAAAGAACATAATCCGACTGCTTCACCGGATCACAAGGCTTATCTCCAGATGAGCAACACGAATGACAAGTTCCCCATTCTTGTTCGTCGTGGCGACGCAGGTAATGGTACGAGCCTTTCTGCCTCTTCCGCCGCGCTTGATTTAGCCCTTGCACAATCCCCCGGCTCGGAGGTCCAGTCTGGTTGGCCAAGCTATCGCACGCATCGTCAGGCCCAACAGTCGCTTCCTGCTAACACATTCCGTAAAGGCTCACAGGCTGAGGAGTATGAGAACAACAACTCCAATGGTCAGACCACGCCCAAAAATCGCCAATCTGTCGAGTTCAACTTTACCAGCCCCCTAAGGTCCGACAATCAGCGCTCCAGCTACGCTAGTCCAAACAACGGCATGCCAAAGCTGACCCAGTCGTTTTCCGCGAGCAATGTCCCTACCCTGAAGAATGGAACCGGACTCAATAGTAATGGTACAAACGGAAACGTCAATGCCCATGCGGAGCAACACTTCAACCAACACAACGCTAACCTCGGCCGTATTCCTCCTCACGCTGTGTCCCATCGCCACAGTCGGGAGCTGTCGACGGGTTTCAAAGAGCAGGAGTATCGCCCTGTCTCTTCTGGCCTACACGCGAGCGCTGCCCCCTTCGGCCCTGCCATCACTTCTGCAGCACCTAGCAATGGGTCTGTCAGCAGCTCTATTGGCTCTCCAACCATGTCGCAGTACTCATCTCCAAATGCCGGCAACGGTCCATACTATGGATATGGCATGAATGTTCTCAACAATGCTATGGGTGGCATGTCCCTTGGCCCTCAGTACGGTGGCCCGCCCCCTTACGGCTCCAACGGCGTATACCCCAACGCCAGCCCGTACTTCAACCCTTATGCCACATGCGGACCCAATGGGCGCGTTCAAGACAGCCAAGCTCGCGTCATTCAGAGTCGCCGTCTGCAAAATGATGCCAACCGCTTCATGAACTATGATCTGAAGACTATGCCACGCCACGAGATATACAGCTTGTGCAAGGACCAGCATGGCTGCCGTTTTCTGCAGAAGAAACTTGAGGAGCACAACACAGAATACCTGCAGATCATCTTTGACGAGACAGCTCCTCATGTCGTTGAGCTCATGACCGACCCCTTTGGCAACTACCTCTGTCAGAAGCTTTTGGAGTTCACCAATGACGAGCAGCGCAACACTCTCGTTCGCAACGCTGCTCCAGCTATGGTCTCTATTGCACTTAATCAGCATGGTACCCGAGCCTTGCAGAAGATGATTGAATTTATCTCCACCGAAGAGCAGACTCAAATCACCATCCAGGCATTGTCTGGTCAGGTCGTCGACCTCATCCAGGACCTGAACGGCAACCACGTCATTCAAAAGTGTCTTAACCACCTCAAGTCGTCAGAAGCCCAATTTATTTTCGACGCCGTAGGTGAGCACTGCGTCATTGTCGGAACTCACCGTCACGGCTGTTGTGTCCTTCAGCGTTGCATCGACCACGCTTCTGGGTTCCAGAAGGTCGATCTCGTCCGCCAGATCACCGCCCACAGCTTCCATCTTGTGCAGGATCCCTTTGGTAACTACGTTGTTCAGTACATTCTTGATCTGAACGACCCCAACTTCACGACCCCGCTTTGCCTTGGTTTCAAGGGCAAGATTGCCGAGCTTTCTATGCAGAAGTTCAGCTCCAATGTCATCGAGAAGTGCATCCGCTGCGCTGAGATGTCAACCAAAGCGGCGATGATTGAGGAGTTAGTGGACGCTGAACAACTGGAGAGGCTCATGCGCGACTCTTACGGGAACTACGTCATCCAGACAGCTCTCGAGTTTGCTCCTCCTGAGCTATGTATGCACCTAATCGACGCCATGCGCCCTATTCTGCCCCAGATCCGCCAGACACCTTACGGTCGGCGTATCCAATCCAAAGTTCAGGAGCGTGAGGGTCGCCTTGCTGCTTTCACTGGCCGTGCTCCGTCCGGCCATGTTTCCCCGAGTACTGCGTCTGGGGCGCAGACTTCGGAGGCCGGCTCTTCGTACCAGACTCCCATGTACACCGCCTCTGCCAACTATGGCGCCAGCATTGCTTCGCCTCAGCCGCATCGTCAGCCGCACCGCTTGAGCAACCCGCCTATGCCTCATCACTTCAACAACTCTGTACACAATCCGGCTTACCAGCAGTACGCCCAGCCTGCTGGTGTGAGTAACTTCTTCTAGCTGCTGAGGGCCCTAACGACGTTACGACCTGACGAGTTATGGTCACCTGCATGCTCGACATGTCCCGTCACGCTTCATCGACACGCAACATTCTTACACGTCGGCACGCATCTTGATCGATAGAGGCGAGGGCTGACCATCTTCGAGCTGTGATCTTTTTCTATCTTTCGGTCTTGCTTATTGGCATGCTCAGAGCTCTTGCTCTAGCCTTATCCATAGTGCTCATGCTTGACAGATCGCTTTGTATAGTACGGCAACGGCATCATCTGTGGAGCTTGGTTCGTGATGCATCAACAGGCGCTGCATGGAGCCTTTTTTCTTTTCTTGCTTGTGTACAACCCTTGCCCATTCTTCCCCTTACCGATTCGCTTCATCTTGATTGTATTCTTTGGCGTCCATGATGCGCAACAAAACGTCCATCATAGCACGAGCATAGCCGCAACTCGGGTTGCGGTAACTTTCTCATCCACGACACCCGGGAGGAGTTTTTCATTGCAATGTATCGCACCAATCGTAGATAGCAGTGCTGCTAGGCCCCAAAATTGAAAGCATCGAAATCCTCACTCGCTTGTTGCAACAGATGTACTACGGTGATTTCCCGGCTTTTCTTGTCTTACCCAACGAGTTGAGATAGCCCCTGGCGCCCCCGCATTTAGTCATCCGGTGACATGATTTTGTCACTGATGTCACTAGAGCAGGAAGCATGCCACCTGACCATGCGCTTGCCAAGAGGTGGCATAGACTAACTAGGCTTCGTAAGGTCGCATAACAACCCTACTTAGGCATGCTATCTTTACTTTATAGCGTGCAAAATAAGATACTAGTGTAAATAAGCAAAAATAACTGCATAATATAAGTATATAGTAAGTAGACTAGCTAGGCAAGTAGACTGCCCTAACAAGCTATTAGGCCCTCTAACCTTTAAATATTAATAGATTAGCTATAACGTGTTTTATAAGCAAGTTACTAACCTAAGCAAGTTACTAATACTAAACTAGTATACTACCTATATATAGCTACTATATAATATATAATATACTTATTAAAAACTATAGTAAGCTAATTTATTCTTTAGACTTATTACTATCCTAAGGATTCTCTATTTCTACCTTATAGGTACAGGAGTTATATCCTTTCTTACTATAACACCTATAGTGCCTTATACTATGCACCTTAGGTATAGGCCCTTTGCTAGCATTATACTCTCTACCTTCCCTCTTAGTAATTAAGTCCTATACTTCCCTTACTATTAGGGTCTCCTTTATCTAGATATACTTATGTTTTCTTAACTAATACTTTATAAGCTTATTAATTACACTTTATATATATACTTATTCTTCCTATAATAATACTATATTATATATAATCTGCTATATATCTTTACTTAGCTACTTAATCTTTTTATCTAATAAGCTTATAAAGGACCTATATTAGTTTTAAATCCTCTATTTAATAAGTATAGACTATATCTTAATCCTATATATATTACTTAGTGTTTATACCTTCTATACATCCTATATTAGTAGTAGTAGTTCTAGAGTCTATAACCTTATATCTAGCTTTAATAGAATAGCTTCTAGGTTATATAGAACTAGCCTAGCACCTCTAAAGCCTGCC